>JANJYP010121588.1:0-11975 GCA_024605115.1 Rastrelliger brachysoma | reverse complement strand
CACACACACACACACACAATCTGTGGATGTGCACTTGAAGCTTACAAGCACATAGCACACCCAAATATTCTCACATATTGGATAGTATTTACACCCACAGTCTTGTGCTAAAACAGCACCAGCTACACCGTTTTCTTTTTTTCTCAATGTCTATGCCTAAGACACATGCATGCGTACTCAGGTATACACACAGACACACACACACACACTGGGGGTATTATAGCAGATGTGAAACCACTGTTTGGTGGCAGGGTGCAGTTTCTGCAGAGTTGCTAATGAGCGTACTGGGTTATGGTAAGGTCTTGGATCTATCGGTGCTCCTTTCCTGCCTGACTTGTTATTACCACCCCCATGCTTGCTCTTTCTCTTTTGTGCACAGTCCCCCGGAACATGATCCATATCTAATTTGAGGTATATTTTTAGAAAGGCTAGATCCATGGTTCAGACATGGTGAAAGATGACATGACATAAGATATATGACAAGCCATGGCATCAAGAACTCCTCCTTTAAGGAGATACTCCAAGATAAAACAAAAAAAATCCTGAACTAAATGACTATCTCTGGTTTCTTTCAGGAATAGCGTTCTGGTGTCTGTTGGACATTGTGCCCATCAAAAATGAGAAGGGTGAAATGGTTCTCTTCCTATTCTCATTCAAGGACATCACTGACACCTATGGAAAATGCCACCACAACGGCAAGAAGGAGGGTAAGCTACAAGCCCTGTTTACAAAAAAACACATTACTTGCTTACTTTGAGTATGATTTACGAGCGTGTTGTCTCCTGGCCCCCAGCTTTCATTTTCTCTGTGCACTCTTGTTCATCACTGTCACATTTTACCCAGCAGTTTTGTTTGGGGTTGCATTCATTCACTGAACTCAGACAATGTTTTTTGCAATAGAGAGTTTGATTTGAACAGTAGTGTGTCTTCAAGTGGAACCCAGGCACAGTCTGCTGCAAATACCTAGTGATACACCAGGGGAAATAGGTTGTCACAGTGATATAATGCAATAGAATGGGAGTCAAGTCACAGAAAACATCACAGATGATGGTTTTTGTTTCTCACTTGTGCAACAGGAAAAATGATGCATTGTTAAAACTTGACAAAAATCAGAAGCCACATTAGACAACACAACAGGCTCATCAGGTGTTCTCCATCCCCAGCTTCCACCAAATTTCTTGTGACACATCCATGTGATCTGATGTGACTGACATAGACTGATTTGAGTGTCTCCATGACAGTTTCAGAGGACAAGAGACGCAGGAGGAAGAGCAGCTCTCACTTCAACGAGGCCAGGAAGCGTGGACGCACCATGTTGTATCATCTCACCCACCAGTTCTCCAGAGGCAGTAAAAGAGACCTGCACAGTGTGAGTATACCTTTTATCACTCTCACGTACTCCCCGATTGATTGCTTGATGGTGATATTTTTTGTGTGTGTCCTTACATACCCTCTCAGAACATACACAGTCAGGAGATACTCAGACATGCAGCGCCCTCATTCTTCTTCCTGAATTATTAATTTTGATATCTAAAAGATGAGTTTTTACTAAGACAATATGAGGGAAATCTTGACCCAGATTCCCATAGTGCAGCTTATCTCAGTGGAAAATTAATGAAATGGATTTTCTGTTTTCAAGCCTGAATGATTTTCATCTTGCCTCTGTTGCATTATTTTTATTTTTTGCATGCAACCTGGCTTTAAATGAACAAACAGCAAGGTCAGCATGTCAGCAGTAATTGCTGGGGGCATGAGGTGGTTGTCACGGAGAGTGAGGTGTTATTGGTCATGGCGAACGCTGGGTTCATCATCATCATCACTTTTTTGGGAGTGTCTGGACAAAAACTTGAACAGCAGGAGTTTCAGGATACACTAGGTCATTTTTTCACCAGCATGTTGCCCAAAGGTCGAAATGACACTTCTGTACAGTATGATGCAGTTTCAAAAGTGTGTGACCATCAGTCTCACTCCATATGGATTTCAATTGTCTTTCAACCCTTTTCAGATAAGTGTTTCATTTTCCCTGTGCAACTGCTTTCTGTCATCTGATTTTCAAGAGTGTTTTTTTTTCAACTGCATTAAAAGGCTATTTGTTTTGATGACCCTGATTATGGTCCATTTTATTGCCACTTGTCTTCTTTCTGCAAACAAAGGCCTTCCTGGACTGTGAATATAAAACTGTGCTACTCTCCAAGCAATGTTCTTCATGAGAACAAACTCCTGTGTTGCTCTAAGATACAAAACTAGAGCAGTTTTTTTAGCAAAGGATCTTTTTCTCAGCAGAGATAATCCTGCTCCCCTGCAGAGGCTCAGTAACCAAATGGATCTGAACTCAAACCTGTCTTTCCTCTCAGCAGGGAAAATGCAATTCGCAATATTTCATGGGTAAATGAAAGATCTTAAAAAAGTTGAAAACGTGTGTGGCTGACATGGCTGGCCAATATTAACACAAAGAAACACACACAGACACAAAGAAAAATGTGAAAGCAAACGTGAAACATGAAAGCGTATTTTTTGAGAGATTGATTTTTACCTTTAGGTGCTTATAAAGTAAGACTGTTTTTCATTTTAGCTCTCAGATCAAAATGTCAAACTAAATTTGACCACTGATTAGCACTAGAACATTTTAATGGCATACCATTTAAACTCACCAAAAAAATTGAGTTCAGGCAGTGCTAAAATCTGATCTACCGCCACAAAAATAAACTTGGGAATTAAAAGTGGAAATACTTAATTTTGTGTTGTGCATGGCAAATAATACATTTCAGAAAAACCTATTTACCATATTTATCTTAAAAAATAGATGTAGGTAAGTGTAATTAGGGGCCTAAATAACATCGACTTTATGCAGTATTGTACTTGGCAGTGATAAATACCCTCACATGAACCCATAAGCAGCTGACCTGAATCCTGTTAACACCTCCAGAAACAAAGGCTCTCCTGTTGATTTCAGACCTTACCTGTAGGTACCATCGTGGGAATCAATGAGCTGCACCTCCCCCGTTTGCCAAATCTCCTGCTGTCCTGCTTCCAATCCCACCTACATACAGATGGCACCATGCATGCAGGCACCATGCACATGCCTACTCTAATAGTCCACACACATATATCAAGACAGTAAATGATAGCTAACCCTCTGAGGAGAGCTGTGAAAAACATATGGCAAAACATCAACACATGCCAGAAGTACACAGAATTAGATTCAAAATATTTGTCACTGAAATGTAATACCAGCATATCCAGTGTGAGACATTGTTGCACATTCAATNCTCTCTCTCTCTCTCACACACACACACACACACACACACACACACACACACACACACACACACACATGAACATTTAGGAATACTGCATGAAATACCTAAATCAGAGATATGTACACAGCGTACTCTTTTTCACACACAGTCCTGCAGAAATGTCACTGCTCCCCTGTTTGAACTCTACCACCCATAGAATAACTGTTTAATAATGTTTATTCATTTCCATTGAGATTATATGTTTCTTCTTTAAGGTAGACAGGGCCAAGAACATCTTAACATCTGATATTTAGCAGAACAAACTATAACTATGGAAACTTCACAGTTTGGCCATAAAAAGTTTACCTTACCTAATAAAAATCAACTTCTAGTTTAAATTGACCTTCTCAGCTTTTCAGTCACTTTGCTGTCCTTGGGAGAAATTTGGTGCACCAAATTTGTCCCCATGGCTGAGCCAATGGTGTAGCCCATGAACGTGTATGATGGTTGATTGGTTGGTTTTCTTAGGCTGTCATCAGTGTATGAATTTGTGTGAATGGATGAATGTGAATGAATATAGTGTAAAAGTGCTTTGAGTGGTCAAAAAGACCAGAAATTTACTATAATCACTCTTTTTGTAAACAATAAATGAAAAAAATAAATCATGGTCGCAATCATCATACACTACAACATATTATATGTAATATATTATGATGTGAACAATCCATAATATTAGCTATAGCCTTATATAATAAACATAGCCTACATATCGTCCTCGCCATTATGTGGTTGAACCCTGCCTTCAACCACATAATGGTTATATCCTGACAAATCTCCCAAAATTAAACTGTGCTACATGACATCGAATAAAATGTGTAGCCTAATCAAATTTGAAAAAGGGAAGCATGAATATGAGAAATATTATAGTAGATTATAATAGGCTATATTAAGTGAGGTTGTCTCTAAAATGTAGTTTAAATTAAAACACGTGTTGACAACCGTTTCTAGACGTTACAGGTTACCATAGCAACAGTAAGTAGGTAGCTAATTCAGCTTAATTTAACTGTAGTTTACGGAAAAATTATTTAACCATATTTCTGTAAAAATACGCAGCAAACAAACCTTCAAAATGACTGAGCGTCTCACAATTTGGGTGAGTATGCAAGATAATGCTCTGTAACGTATTCTAGCATAACAAAGATTTTTTTTTTTTTTTTTTTTAAATTTTGAATCTAACTCCAAGCTAGTAACACGGTGCCCTTGGCGTGTTTTTGGCCTCTGCAGGAGAATTAGTGAAGTTATTAGCATTAGTTATTTATTTATTCATGAGAATCAAGTGTGGAAAAGCTTGCTTCTGTCTCTTCGTCGCTCAACCCCTTGCTTTGGTCTCGTCTCCAGTCTGCTGCTTTTTAATTTAGCCTACGCGTTTTCTGTCCCTCTCCATCCGCCAGTCTAACCTCAGCTCTCTCTCCCCCTCTCTCTCTGCTATTGTCTAAATCCCAAACTGCACACCCCATTTTCTTGATCTCTTCGTCTTCCTCTTTCTCTCCAGGTAGTGCAATTCAAGGCACTTCATCCACTTTAGCTTAACCCTTTTGTACCTATAATATTAACTAATGCCTAATGTATCATGTGCAATTTTACCCGGGTCTCTCCCCTTCTCCTGCTGCTCTATACTTCTGCTAAAGGGAAACGCTGCTTTTTTTTTTTTTTTTTTTTTTTTTACTCCGCTGAATATGACATGATTTGTATGCGCTACTGTCAAATAAGTGTTGGCAATATGTTCAAAGTTTTATAGGCAGTATCAGGTTTGTTACAATGTGCGTATTGTATTTTTGTTAGTTTTATGTCATTTGAAATGTCATTTGAACCATTTAAAAAAACAAATGTAAGACTGAATGCTCCTGAAAATGTCAAATGGTGTAACCACAAGGATAAATATTAATATTTAAATGTATTTCTGCGTTTAAATTTTAATGCATTTCATCAATATGCAACAATGACATATCCTAAAAACAACATTTATATGTTTTGACAAATTATGCAAAGGTTGTTGTTTTGGATTATATTTATTTCACATTTGAGTTCACATTTATTTTCCTGTATATCATCAGGTTTTTATGTAAAGAAAAAAAAACATTTTTCAGTAGAGGACTTTTACTTTTTTGTTTGTTGTTATCTCAATGTTTTTACATTGAGATACCTATTGCTACTTTTGTCCACCATCCTCCCACTACCACTCTGGTTATTACTATATATTTTTTCTCATTCTGTCTTTTCTTCTACTTTCTGTATGTTGCCTCCTCCGTCTCTCCCTCACATAGCCTCTCTGTCTAATGCTCAGTGACTGTTAGCTAACAATGTGCTCCGCTCTCTGCCTCCACACCACAGACAGATCCTCTTTGACTCGGTCTCTATTTGTAGCCCATTGGACTGCAAGGCAGGAAAAAAAAGGGAGGGGGGGAGCTGTACCGTCGCTGGAAAACATAGATATCTTTAAATAGAAGCATGGAGACACAGAGGCAACAAGTTACTGCTTAAAAATTCACTAATTTAAACAGATATCCTGTGATTTCAGATGTTTCATATTTCCGCACAACGTTTTATTTCATATCCTGAGACTGTACAGGTTGTATAACTGTTACATTGTGCTTTATAATTCACCACATCTCAAAAAAACTGAAATGTTTCTTTCTCAAACGGCTGGATACCAAAATTCAAGCTCTAGTGTAGTTGTTGTTTATGTCCATCCTGCTGCTTTTGATGCTGCCAGCTCATGACTGTATCATCAGTCGAAACCGATTCAAGTCACACTGACGCGCGACTAGTGGACTTGATTTCAAGCTGCTCTGTTTCCTCGCAGAGAGAGAGAGAGACAATATCCCCCTCTTTAAAGCCTATGATAAGGGGCTATGAAAGCAATTGAGAGGCCTCTTATGATACATACAAGTCTCACATCAGGCTTTCCTCTCCTCTTGTCTCTCCACTTTTTTTTTTTTATTTGCCCTCCACGCTCTCAGACTGAATGTACCATATATTTTTAGTGTGCTTCTGTAACCTGTGTCAGTTTAGAAGAAAACTGGGCTGAACTAGATGATATCTATGGTACCCACATTTGCAGTTGCAACAATAAAAAAAGATTAACTGAGTAGTTGATTGAAATAATTAATCTGCAATATATGTGACGTTAAGTGGCAAAGAAAAGCAAATCTTTACATTTGTCACTTTTTCATTCAAAGATACAATTACAAAAAAACATTTTGACTGATTTAATTGTGATTAAAAACTTAATCAATTATTTAATTGAACAACACAAATAGGAACTTTTTGTTGTAATATTTAAAAAAGAACCAAAAAGTACCATTAAAAATGTAAAAGGAAAAGCAATAGTCCAGGGTCTAGAATTCATGTGTGCATGTGATGCAGACTGCATTAAGTAATCTGTTATGTGTAGGTGATTGAGAAACAGGATATATATTCAACTTTATTTATTAAATTTGGTTGTTTTAACCAAGACTATGGTACAATTGCCAGTGTATTCCCATGGAAAGTTTCCAACTTGGAAAATTCCTGGAATCTTTCAAAGCTTTGTATTTTAGATGTAAATATAAAGCTGAGGATCCTCTGATAGTTAACTCCTCCTCCTCCTGTGCTCCAGGGAGTGAAGGAGCAGTTCAGTCACGTGGTAAGCCGCGGGTCTCCTCTTCGCCTCCCTCCCCATCAAGGGCAGACTTTTGTCAGCGGGAACGTTCAAAGCCTGCTGGGAAATGTAGTAGGGAGAGTAAGCCATAGGGCCACAGCTTGAGTTAATGAAGTGCGAAGATGAGCCGTGACTGTACTGTATGTCCCCATAGCGCAGGGCTTTTCTTTTCTAATCACGGTGATGTGCTCGTCTGACAGCCTGGGCCGTCAAAGGTCAGGGAGGCTTCCTGACCTCTGTGATGTAAGGCAAATTAAAAAAACAAACAAACCACTGCCCGGGTTTTTTTTCTGACTTTGTTTGAACTGTCATTACTCAACCACAGCTGTCTTCCTTTGAAAGCAGCCATAATCCACACAGTTTAAAAGTTGTTTCACTGAGAAATAAAATGTACATGTTCTCTGCTCATATAATACGCTGACATATATTTAACAAGGAACAATTTTTAACATTTTCCCCATCTACAGTGTATCATTGTGCTCTGATATTTCTGTAAAGTACATGAAAAGGTTGCTCAGTCTCCCAATTACTTTCAAACAGAGTCAGTCCATTTTCATTTAAGAGGCAATACACAGAAATCTGAGGTTAAGACTTCATTAACCCGCCTCCTTGTTTCTTGCCTCAACTGTTTGTGAAGTGACCACATTGTTTCTCAGGGTGGATTATGCTCATTTATCTTCCTCTTACACTCCCTCCCCCTCCATCTTGCCACTGTCACAGGTAATAGCTTCTCCTCCTGTCTCCAAAAAACATGGCTAAGGCTATTATGTGCCAAGTGTGCAGCAGCCCCATTTGGAGAGCCTCAGTCTCATTATGTGCTGAATGGACTCCCCCAACTCATCAACAATAGCAATTCATACTGTTTGCAATTGGATTTTCTCTCAGTGAAGAAAATAAATGAGCAGAATGAATAAGCATAACTCTCAAAAATAAAAAAAATAATGTTCTCTTCCCCGTCATTTTTATTATGGCAGCACAGCTGCTATTGTGCTGTAGCACCTGAGAGTTAAAGCAATAATGGCATTTTTTGAGGAGGATGGATAAAGTCAAGCGGAGGTCAAGTCATGTATGAAATTATAAAGCATCAGTGTTGGTAATAAATCCCCCCTCCTCCTTCCTACTCACTGACCACAGTCTTATCTCTGTCATTTCTTATTGTTACTGCGCCGTCATTTCCAAAGTTTATCACTGCCTGTGGGATGCTGTGAAGAAAAGATAACCAGCTGCATTTTTACCATATTTGTTTCACTTGAGTTGTGCCACTGCACTAAATCATCAGCGGTCAGAGCACAGGAGAAGGTGCTGACATTTATATTGTCTGTCTCTGCAAAAAAAATAAATAAATCTGGGCACTGCAATGTCTGACATCTGATTATCATTTAGTCTCACAGCACTCCACTGCATGACCATCTGCTCATAAAGTTGTTCATTAATGCAGCTTTTTTTTGTCTGTTTTATCAATTTAAGCATATAATTAAAGAGGTTGTAATGATAGGAGTTTCTCTCACATTTAACAGCAGAATTCCCTTAATATATATGTTTATATGACTGTGTTTGTGAGTCTTGCTCTGTCCATGTTTGCTTCTAACAGAGCATGATTGACAAGCCTACAATCCCAGAGTACAAGGTGGCAACGGTGCAGAAGTCGCGCTTCATCCTGCTCCACTACAGCGTGTCTAAGGCCCTGTGGGATTGGCTCATTCTGCTGGCCACCTTCTACGTAGCTGTCACCGTGCCCTACAACGTCAGCTTCACACCGTATGAAGACAGTGTCACAGCGGGACGCTCCACCATCGTCAGTGATATTGTAGTGGAAATGCTTTTTATTATAGGTGAGTGTTTAAAGGAGCTGCTGTGGAGAGACCTGATTTCTGAAGTTTTTTATGTCAGCAACACTTAAGGCTCTTAAGTTTACATATGTCCATCCATATGGAGCTCTCAAAATATGAAACATGATCATATTTTGGCATTTTCACCTTAATTTTATTATGTGGCAACATGACCTTTTCATCATTCATTTTCTTGCCAACTATGGCAACAGGGCAACAAGAGAAACCCTATCATCCTTTCCCCCAGACAGTTCTCCCAGTTCCAGGCAACCTGGGTTTTGTAGTCCCTCAAGGATGACCTGGGTCCCTCCCAGGGTCTCCCTCCCTGGTAAACCTCCAAAGGGAAGCACCCAGGGGAAGAATTGAGGTGTTTGAAACTCAACATGCTCCTTTCAGTATAGACAAAACAATGTTTTCATTTGGCACTACTGGAAAATTTGAAAATGTTAATTAATTTTGATGCCATTGCTATTGTCATAGCAATGGCATCAAAATTATGTCATCGGATTAGATTGACTTTTGTTCATTATGTAAACTCTTTTTCTTTCATACAGTTCAGATGAAGCTGAAGCGACTCTGCTTCTTCTCTATTTTTGCAAAACTGGTAGACAAACATCTTACTGGGTTGTAAAATCATCATCAATGCATCAAACATAAGTAAAGCAATAGGAAGAATCTGAGCTTGTGATCTACCATAATAGTGATGTTTCTCTTCCAACTTAATGTGAATATTGCTTTGCTATATATTTATCATTGGGGGAAAATGTTGCTTTGACCTTTATATTTTCAGACATTATCCTGAACTTCCGCACCACCTTTGTGAGCCAGTCAGGCCAGGTGGTTTATGAACCGCGCTCCATCTGCATTCACTATGCCACCACATGGTTCGTTGTGGACCTGGTGGCTGCCTTGCCCTTTGACCTGCTGTATGCCTTCAACATCACAGTGGTGAGTATTTCTGGACAGAAATATAGTGTGTTAAGCTGTTTTTCACTGCCCTTTGTGGTCACTGACATATACTGAAAATTGATGGCTTTTACAAAATGAAAATGCAGCACCTTGAATACACAATGCTGCAGTTTTTCCTGTCTATGTGATGAGTAATCCCTAATTAGAGATTCTTAGAACAGATGTGTATATTCAATAGATGTACAATTAAGTCTGTTTCCAGGTATCAACAATGTAAGCAGGTGCTGTGTCCTAAAATCTTTTTCCAACTACTGCTCTTCCCTCTAACCCTGTCTCTCCTTGTCCCACTCTTCCCTCCTTTCTCCACCATCCACAACAGACCTCTTTGGTCCACCTGCTAAAGACAGTGCGCTTGCTGCGCCTTCTTCGTCTGCTTCATAAACTGGACCGCTACTCCCAGTACAGCTCCATGGTGCTGACCTTACTCATGTCTGTGTTTGCCCTGCTGGGACACTGGATGGCCTGCATCTGGTACATGATTGGACGCAATGAGATAGAGAACAGTGATACCTGGGAGATAGGTGAGAGAGTGAAGCCTTGCTAAACTGAGCTTTAGACAAATGAAAATTGGATTTGGGGTTTTATCCAGCAAGTCTTCTTTCAAGTAATACTTCATACTATCTCTATAGGTGTTTATATGTGGACATGCAGCCATAAAGTCAGTACCCTAATCTTCCTCCCTCTCCCTTCTCATTCAAGGATGGCTTCATGAGCTGGGCAAACGTCTGGAGACGCCCTATATCAACAGCACAGTGGGCGGCCCATCAGTGCGCAGCTCCTACATTGCTGCCCTCTACTTTACCCTGAGCAGCCTGACCAGTGTGGGCTTTGGCAATGTCTGTGCCAACACTGATGCTGAGAAGATCTTCTCCATCTGCACCATGCTTGTCGGCGGTACGTCTGACACTAGGGTACATTCTCCCTCTGCTGTTCTGGCATAACAGTGCCTCCGTTTGGTATGCCAGGGCAAGAAATTCAGCGGGAAGTAGGTTGAATGACCTTTAAGACGCAGCTTGTTGCTGTCTTTATGTACCAATAAACAGATAATTTTAGCTGAGCTGACAATTATTAGTGTAACAATCCACAAGATTCTTGTTGTGTTTATTTTGCTCCATCTTAATGAAATTGTGTGTCCCTGTGGATCAGTGTTTCAACTCATTTATTGTGTTTGTTACAGGTTCAACCAGCCTAATTGTAATAGGCTAAAATAAACAATACAGTATTCAGAGATTCATTAAAGAGCTTGTATTATTTTTTCTTCTAAGGATACATATTATCATGTGGTTTTTCATGCCGTGTGTCTCTCTCTCTCTCGTGCAGCACTGATGCATGCCCTGGTCTTTGGTAACGTGAGTGCTATCATCCAGCGGATGTACTCACGCCGTTCTCTCTACCACACGCGTATGAAGGACTTGAAGGACTTCATTCGTGTCCACCGGCTGCCCCAGCAGCTCAAACAACGCATGCTGGAGTACTTCCAGACCACGTGGTCTGTCAACAATGGTATAGATGCCAATGAGGTAGGAGTCCCTTTCATTGTTATTGTCACGTAATACCTTTCTAGGCACTGCTCTCTGTCCTTAAGAAATATCAAGGCACTGTTGTGACAGCCTTTGAGCAATAAAATCTGCTCTACAATCCATTCACAACCTTTTGCATCTGTAATTGTTCATGATCTTTCACAACACATGGCCGCCAATACACCATCAGTTGACATCCTATTGAAATTCAAAAGAGGGTAACTGGTGGCAACATAGTCCATTCCCTAATTGCCAATCAGTGTCACACCTCATTGCATCTGTTACACATTCCCAGCTCCTGCATGACTTCCCTGATGAGCTACGGGCTGACATCGCCTTGCATCTGAATAAGGACATCCTCCAGCTGCCGGTCTTTAAGGGGGCCAGTCGCGGCTGCCTGCGCTCTCTCTCTCTTCATATAAAAACCTCCTTCTGCGTCCCTGGGGAGTACCTGATACGACATGGTGATGCACTGCATGCCAACTACTTTGTCTGCTCCGGTTCTCTGGAGGTGCTGAAAGACAGCATGGTGTTGGCTATATTAGGTTTGTATTGTGATCAAATGAGTTTTTCTCTAAGGCTCTACACTGCACTAATGGGTAAAATTATGGTAGTTAGAATTATATAACAAGTGTTTTGGTAGGTGTGACAGGCATTATCTGGACTTTGCCTTCCTTGATATTCATTCATCTAACACCGTGAAAGTGTCTGTTGGACA
>JANJYP010121581.1:0-10327 GCA_024605115.1 Rastrelliger brachysoma | reverse complement strand
CTCTTCCTTTATAAGCTTTTTTGTGGGGGGTGGTTGATTCTTAAAAAGGCTTCCTGCAGTGGCTCAAAAAAAAAACAAACCATATTTTCTGGATAAGGTAAATTATTCCCATGCTAGACCATTGCATACCACACCGTCCATGGGTAACTTAATGATGCAAAACAAGGTGCAGGTAGATAGAAGTGGTGCTATAAGGTCTATACCAAAGATCTGCTGAAGCACTGCTATGTAAACCTTATCTATCTTGAACATTTTGCACTCAGTAAATCAGCCTCTCAGGTCACTTGTGCAAAGATGAAGACCAAACAAGTAAACATATTACACCAACCATCAGAAGTTAACCAAAAGACACGCCCAACAACACCAAAGGTCCGCAAGCATTAACACAACACTTGGGCTCCCTTTCTCCAATTGTGGCTTACGCATTAGCCTACACAGCCACATAAATTAGGCAGCACTATCAATGGCCCCAAGCACTTGGAGTAAGTGTCACCATCAGACACAATAAACAGCTAAAATAAGAAAAGGAAATAACATAAAACAACAATTTGAGAGGGCTAAAAAGAAAACTCACAAAGCATATCTTTACATCCATACTGTAGATGAGCAGTGGAAAAATACAACTTATGACTGCTGATCCATAACAAGCAACCTAAAATATTAAAATCAATTGCTGCTGTGCTATTACTTAAAGCTTTCTATGATTGGTTACATGCATTATTCAATACATACGGTCAAAATTCTTCACACAGTCAACTTTACCAACACACTGCAGGGCAAAGCAATTCATTTTACTCAGAAAAGCAGATCCTTCCAGCAGCAGCCGACATAATGTACGATGCATCTTTTTCATCAAGCAAACTTTTCATTAGAAAATAGAAAAAAAAAAGATTTGTACCCCTCTATAGAACATAACATAGTGTAGTCTAGAGGAACAAGTTATAGGAATGCAGATGGAAATGTTTTAGTGGGCGTTGGTTGAATGTAGATGTATTTTAATATGGTTATACTTAGATTTGGTGAAATGGTGTCAACAGCATATGACATGCTAATTCACAAGCATAAACTGATGAGTTTTGAAGTGAAAGCATGTAAGTAGTTGTAAAACAGGCTGCAGATACACACTTTTTTGTTGTGTGTGTTTGAGTGAGAGAAGTAATTCAGGAAATTTGAAGGCTGTAGTCGCTACGGTTTTTTTGTTGTTGTTGTGTGAAAGAAATGCAAATATCATGACAGTTTGTTCCGTGAATGTTGCTATTTCTTTGTGAGAGGTTTTGAAGATATGTATGCAGTATTTAAACATGCAAGTAACCAATCACACAAATATTAACAACAGCTGGTTTAACTAAGATTTGTTAGGTTCTTCTCTATCAAATCCATGATTACAGATCAGATCAGATCAGATCCTATCTTCTTGTGAATGTTAGTTCAACAGTGACTTGACATTTAACTGAATCGCTTCGGAGAAAGGAGGACAATTGTGCATATGTGTGTGTGTGTGTATGTGTGTGCGTGTGTGTGTGTGTGTTTCTCAGCCGACTTCCCATGAGCTTGGTGTAAAAACATCTTGGTTACCATAGAATCTGTAACTATGGAAAGAGTATCAGGCTTAACTTTACACAACCTAAAGACAGGAGAGAACACACAGACACATTCACACTCACACACACACACACACACACACACACACACACAACATGTTTACCTAGGGCACTTTTGAGGACATTATATAGACTTATTTTTATTTCTTGAATTACTCTAACCTTAACCACAAATCACTTCTACTCTAACCACAACCAGCCTTAACCACTGAACCAAAAAACAGCTTTTTCCAAACTTGGGACACAGCTTTTGACTCCAATTAATTTGTCTTTAGTCTGAAATGTGTGACTACACACACGCACACAGAAGCTTTTAATTTAAAACCGTTAATCTTTCTACCTTCATACCATGGTAACAATGTTCTCCCGGAATTTGGGCAGTTGAGGATATGATGCTGTGACTAATAAAAAAGGTATTAGTCTAGACAACTTGACCTACCGAGAGAAAGTTATTCTGCACATTTCAATTAATCTCGTTCATATTGTGACCCACGCTTTAAACTTCTGAACCACAACTTTTCATTTAGAAGTTTCATTGAATTGCATTTAATGTCGCAAATGCAACAATTTTTAATGCTGACCTTTTAATTATTGAACAAGTATTGGACAAAGTTAACCCTGAACATTTCAATGTTTTTTTCCACAGAAGAAATAATGATAAATTATGCAGTTTGATTCTAAGTTTCATTCTGTTTGAGCATGGACTGTAATAACTCAACAGATTACGCTATAAATTACATTGGAGTGTAAAAAATCTTGTTCCATGTGCTCCTTTTAAACTTTGAGCACCTGCTCCAAAGCCATATCCAGACCAAATCAGACAGCATGCCAGTTCTCCCTTTCATTTGAGCATAGTGTGTTTGGGCTGCAAGGGTTTTGGCCCAAGAGGTACTTCACCAGCCTGTGCCGAAAAAGTTGATCCAAAGTCAACTACTGGAGAAATGCAACCTGACATCATGCTGCAGAGGCCAACCACAGCTGGCAATCATACTGTACAAACATGCCAAGAGAGAATACAAAGACAAAGGCATTTCTCTTTGAAAAAGTAAAGACTTTGCTGCCAGCTTTCCAGCAAATCTTACAAAAAGACAAAAGAAAAANGAGAGAGAGAGAGCAGCTGTGGTTGAGCTAGCTAGAAAGTGATCTTGGAGAAGCAATGATGGTAGTGAGAGAGTTGTCGAATCAAATCAATAAAAGGTTATTTTCTGATTGTTTCACAGCAGGTACACCATAGAGCATGAACATGCCAACACCGCAGCACAACCCTGCGGCAGTCTCAAACACAGGTCTGGTGAGAACATAACAGCGAACTTGCCAACAAGTATGAAGCTGTGTGTTGGTTTTAGTCTTATCCTTACTAATTTTTTCAGTCCTCAGCTGCAGCCGATATGTATACATACAATATGTTTATCCATACAGTATGTAGCCTATGCGTGTGGGTGTGCTGAGAGCACTTTACAGTGGCCTCCCATGTAAACAGCTGAGTCTCTTGCCTACGTAAACAGCTGGAGTGCCAAACTCTATTTGACTCTGTTTTCACATAGCAGCCTGATGAGCACATATGCGTTCATAGAAAGAAACATCCGCATCTCTTATCTGCTTAAGAGTTCACGTGCAGTAACGTAGATCATGCTGAAATGCAACTTTAGACACAATGGGACACAATTCAGTGTGCACATTTAGTATGTTAATAAACTTGACAGCCTTGCCTCAAGTAGAAATCACATAGATGGGTAGAAAAGCATGACAAGGGGAAATACAAGCAAATACACACACAAAGAGAAAGAGAGAGATAAAAATAAATCAGGGAGACATGGCAACAGACACTAATAAACCATGTTATATTGCACAGGGACATGCTGCTATCTTGTCCACTGACTTTGAGAAATGACAATATAAATCCAGTGTATTGGGGATCTGAATGATAAACATAAAGGAGAGTGATATGCCTTCAGAGATGCAATAGCCTACCATCTGGCCTAGTATCTGTTCGTTTTATTAATTCACAAATTAACATTGTTTATGTTCCATTTCAGATATCAGGCTACACCGAGCTTCTCTACAGGATAACAAGAATGCGCAACTTTTTTCAGAGAACTGTTTTCCCTGTTTCCTGAGAACACTTGACACCAAAATTATCCAAGTTTCAAGGGTTAAATTATGGATTTAATTACATGCACTACACTATGGATTGACATAGTACGGTGGAGCATATAGCAATATAAGGTATATCTGTGCCTCTCAGACCTTGACATTGTGCTGAAATGATTCACAGGTATTTAAATGTCTCTTCAATTCAGCCAAAAAAGAAATTTTGTAACTTTCCAAAAAAAGACAAACATACACATCATCTTCATGCAGCGGCTACAGTGCAGTTAAACTTAGATTATTTTGTTCTATTCTTTGCATAACTCAATTCTTTTGGTGAGCAATTACAACAAGTGTGCACTCTTCCCATTTTTATGACGCAGTGTGAGAAAACTACAAAGACACAAACCTGAGTGAGATTTTAGGGAGGCAATGTGTGATACAAAACAGGAGGACGCTAACCTTTGAATATGGCTTTCATAACCGTCATAAACACTTTAATGAGGTTGGACAACACAGTGTGTGACGTGGTTGTGTCAAATATATCGAACTCTTGACTTTAATATGAATCATTGTCACTGGATTGTTTGATTAGTACATGCATGAATGATATAAACACACACAGATTTATTGCTGTGCAGTTCAGTGAGGAAAATCCTCAACTTTTCAACTTTAGTCCAGTTAATAATTCTTTTTGTCATTTTTCGCATAAACAACTGTATATCAAATGACTAAGAAAGCTGGTTAATACATTTTTTGGCTATATATAAGTGTCAGTGTAATTGAACCCAGGTTTTTCAGCTTCTTTGACATTCAATCATCAACCTTAAGGTTAAGTAGTCAAATGAGAGTTCAGGGACGAAAGGACAAGCAGTCTGCAGTGGAGTCTGCAGTGGAGTCTGCTCGGTGCGAGTTGACCGCTACACAGCCAAGAGGATTGGCTTGTCTGACCCAGGTAAACAAAGTCCCAGATTACCATGTGCTAATCAAGGCTGAGGCCATAGTGCTAAGGTGACAATGACAGACACAAACACTGACCTGCAGGCTGTGTATACTGACCAATCAGAGTAAACAGGCAACCACCCACCTGTTCACAGCTAACAAAACAAAAAGAGACGTGCCATTGAAGTGTCCTGAGGAGGAGTACACGCCTACATTCATTATCGTTTTAGCACATTAATACATAAATGTTGATGGACACACTGAAATCAGCCTCTTCTCTGTCTCTCCTGCACTTTCAAACTCATTAATCAGACATTCATGTGGATGGATTGATACCAAAAACCATTCCGAACATCAAATTATTTAATTCATTCTTTAATTTAATGTTATGCATTTCCAGTTGGTCTTCGGTTTAAATTGATTTTTTGCCAACATGTAACCATCTGTTAATGATAATGTGTTTCTTAGTGTTACGTAATCTTCCTTTGGACTGTATAGCAGATAAACTGAGACACAGCCAGCACTGCACTACTTATGTAACAGTAGCTGTGATTAAGGAGAGGTAACACTGTCCCAATGGGACAGAATACACTGTATACATTATACACACACAGTAGGTTGACGGTAGGTGTTCAGCAGAACACTTTATCTGATAAAACAACTCCACAATATTGACCTACTGAAGGGACTGCAGATGAGAATTAGGTAGAGGGTGACTCTCTAACAATAAATCAAATTGTTATATTTCTGTTTATCACTGTACTTAATCCCAGTAAACAAATTACTACTGTGTTCAGTGGTTGTTCTGGGAAAAGTTTACATGATTTACAATCCTTATGCAGCAGTTCAGTCTCTGTCCAGGGTTTCTAGGGGTCCTTAAAACGTTTAAATCCAACAATCTGAAATTTTGCCAGGTCTTATGAATTAGATTAAGACGTTGGCATTACTTAATAAAATTATGTTTACTTCAGTCTGATTTTTAAATGTGTTTTGGGGATGCTGTAATACAAAACCAAACCAAAATAAAACTAATAACCACTGATACAAACAGAATTTATCACTGCACATCTAGCTAGTGCATTGCAATGTGATGAAAATAGCTACTTTAAGAGGTAATTGCTTCTGTTGATACTACTTTCATTTAATATGGATGCAAATGAAATAAGTTCTGACTCGAGAACATCAGTTGAAAATACAGACCTTAAAGCCTGCTGCCCTTGTGCAAGCAAATACTTAAATTAGGTACAAAATCAATGAAGAGTTACATAGGATGTTAGAAGAACAGCTGCTCTAACATGACACCAGCAATCACCAGTTAGCACCCAGTATCAGTCCAGTGTGACCCACTCTACTCTAGTAACGTTAATTATTAGCAACTGCAGACAGCATTTGTATCAGCATATAGATGACATAAAATCATAAAAAGCATGTTGTGTACGCTAAAACAAATAGTTAAAACACTAACATTAGCATAGCTAGATGTGGAGATCTTCCTACTGTTATAATTTTGCAACTACTAAACAAATACATTGTCCATATATCCCTCTTTCAGGAAAGAATGATGAACAATATGTAATGATCACTTTTAGAAAGAAATCTTAAAACTAAAATGGGAGTACCTGTCAATATCGATACTGAAATAGATTACTGATAAACTCCTTACGATAGTCATCTTTCATTATGTATTAAAGTCTACCAGATCCAATTGGCATTGATCCCAAACCATTAAGAATCAAAGGTACTTTACTAAATTGAGCATACTTGACACATGGCATGCCATTCAGAGCTAAATTACATGCCCTACAAGTCCTCTCTGAGTTGTGACAAAGCCGTGTTCCCATGACACATTCCTCCCAGGGGAACAGTCTCTCCAGTGCTCTCCAGTGAAGGCTATAAGCGTCTTGTAAAGGAGTGTGATGAGTAGCACGGAGACTAAACGCTACATTGGAGAGGAAGGCCATTTAGACTAGTCATCTCTGTCGTTGGCAGGTTGACCCCTTAGTGCCACACATCTGCAATTACAAGTCACCATGTCCCCAGAGTCTACTCGTAGCGGGCACCACTGCGCCCACCAGTGAAGCGGAAATAAGGGACAGAGAGCGCATGACTTGCCATCCATTCAACAGGACTGAGTCGTTCGCTTCGCCTCGCCTCTCCTGCTTGGCTACCCAGGCCTGACCCAAATATGATGTCCCCGTATGAGACATGGCTTTAGCAGCACCTGGGGAAGTGGTAGTTCTTTCTCTAACACATCGTCTCCTTTTCCATTTTCCTTTTGTTTTTATTTCTTGCTTCTATAAATAAGCTGATCTTCTCACTCTCTCTTGCTTCAGTCATATTTTGATTTTCAACCTCTGCTGTGCTTTCACTCCATCTGGTTTTGCCACATTTCTCACCTGCTCTCTGTCAGACAGCCTGGGAGCTTAAGCTGATGGTGGCATTATAATATTACCTTGAAATGTCTCAAACGTTCAACTTATCTTAATGCCATGGCTCTTATCTCACTCTACTTAGTCTGCTAATATGCCAGGCCCTACTGAAGCAAGCTTTCCAAAATGAGATGCTTCACTTTCCTCTCAGCAGAAGCAGAAAAGAGAATGAATCTCAGAGCAGCTTGTTGTCGATGGATCTTCTGTTTTCCTATTATACTCTAAGAACACAATTCAACAGTGTGACAGTGCCACTTGAACTCAACTCAGTTTTTATGCTTTTAGTTGAGATTTAAAGTTGATCTATTATGAATTTGCTTATTTTCTGCAATTAATATGATGTTACAGTAAGGGATGCTCATATCAAACATGACTAAAGTGTCAAAAGTACTTGCTCCAGACTTCTCTGAATGCTCAATTTCAAACATTTTTTTCTACTTTAAACCCAAGCCAACAACGTTATGTCATAGATTTCTTTACTTGATCATCTACTCGACATATAACATGAATTCACCACTGTATATTAATGTATTTACCTATTGGAGGTGTGCTGGTCATATGTATCTCTTCATCAAACATCATCATCACTGTATAGCTGTTTCTCTTTGTATTGTAATATTACTTCCTTCTAACTAATCTGCTGAACAAAAAGCTCCAAACATCTCCATATGCGGTGTCGATTTTAACGCTGAATAAATCCCTTCTAATTCAGTAAAGAACACATTCATTTTCGTAAATTCTTCACAATAAAATGTTGCTATTTAGTTATTTAGAAGCTTTTAATATGAAGCAGTAAAGCAGGAAATACATAGCAATAACTTAACGTGACTCTGACACAGCTTCCCCTCGGCACACTTACGGAAAGCTGGCCTGTCACAACATAGTGTGTGTGCACGCTCGTGTGTGTGAAGGGGGGAGGTCATAAAGAGGCTAAGACAGCCTGTTAACAGACACAGGCTGAACTGAGCAGCAGCATAAAGATAAATGAGGTTTTTCTGGACTGCAAAGCATCTAAAGCTGCTCTAGTGGAGTCCCAGAATAAAACTAAAATATGCAGTTGGAAATGAGCATAATAGCTCCCCTTCAATAAAAGCTATATCAATGAGTGAGTTTAATTATGAAAGCATTTCTTTGAAGCACTAGTAGTTTGAATGTCTTTCAAGTAAACAAACACAAATGTACCAATTACTGCATTGATGAGAGTAATACAGTACAGCAAAAGCTTTTTTGTGAGTTATTTAAATGCAGAAGCACCTCAAAAGGAGGTCTATGCATCTGAACAGCAGCTTATCTTGGATTCTCCTGGGAAATAAAAATTTGCATTTACACTAGTATTTTAGCATAATTTTAGTGAGTTTTTGTAGTTTTTTTCACATTCAAACATTTATGTGATTAAATTAATACACTTTTGTTTAGATTTTGTCTTAAAATGTATGCTGCACTAAACCAAATTCAGGCAGATCCTAAGGATGCCAAACAGTGAATAAATGTGCTAGCGGGGAGGCAGAGAGCAGCTGACCTGTCAATCATAGTTCACAGAGCTGATCCTTAAAATAGCCAGCGTGTCCATCAACATTTCTATCAAACATTTATTGAGCACGACGACAGATTCTTAGCCTACGGGGCAGTTTTATTGTTGAAAGACTCTTGACACATGAACTGTTGCTGAGGCGGGGATCTAACTTCTGACCTTTTGATTGAGTAAGTGTCATATAAAATCTAAATAGACTATTGTAGCTCAATAGAGCAGAATGAATAGAAAAACATTAGTCTCCTTCATGTTTAAAACTTTCATTTGTCAATACAGTATTTTTAGGCTAATGTGTTATTTCACCTTTATAGTTAAAGACGCATTTACAGCATTTTTCAAAATAATAAACACAACTTTTGTTAGTTTAAGGTGAGGTCAACTCTACTACTGGTTGTTGGAGCTTAAGGGAAACTTAATTTCACTTTGACAGCTTGATTGAGGTCATTTTAATGTGGCCACCTGTCTTTTGATGTGTCCACTATTAAATCAGTATCTACAAATACATGTAATATCACATGTCAGTGCAAGAACTACTCTGATACTTTATTTATTGTATAAAGTATTAAAGTAGAAGTACTCATTGTGTATGATTGATTTATATTACATCAATATGAAAGCAGTAAGTTACTGCTGCTGGAGCTAGTTTCAACTACATTACNGTTAGTTTAAGGTGAGGTCAACTCTACTACTGGTTGTTGGAGTTTAAGGGAAACTTAATTTCACTTTGACAGCTTGATTGAGGTCATTTTAATGTGGCCACCTGTCTTTCGATGTGTCCACTATTAAATCAGTATCTACAAATACATGTAATATCACGTCAGTGCAAGAACTACTCTGATACTTTATTTATTGTATAAAGTATTAAAGTAGAAGTACTCATTGTGTATGATTGATTTATATTACATCAATATGAAAGCAGTAAGTTACTGCTGCTGGAGCTAGTTTCAACTACATTACATACGGTTAGCTAGTTTAGTCCATTTGAATGTTTTTTTTTTTAAATTAAACCATGTGAGAAGTTTAAAAAATCATTATTTGAGGGGCTGTTAAAACTCATAGACATCTGAAACGAGACCCTGACTACACAATAAACCACTGAAGTGAAATCTTAATCTGAAAAGTGACTGATAACTAAAACAGTCAAATATTTTAAATGGTGGTAAAATCATTTTTTGGATGAAGCGGTTAATTTACAGCTGGCCACCTCGTCTGGCTGGCTGGGTCGACGGGAAGACTAATCCCAGATTTGTGGATCCATTTCAAGAGAAACAACATGTAGCTAAAGGCTATTTTGATATCTATTCACATGACAGGGGCTGTTGGAAAGGCATTAAAATGCTGCACAATATTACTTTTTGTGTTGTGATTATGCAGTGTGATCGTCTCTCACAAAGCTGGAGCAGTGGCAGCTTGAATGTAAAAGAAGCTGGTATGTGTCAAGAGTGTTACCAGTTTGTGTTTTTCACCTACTAGACATGTCTTGGTTGAGAATGGAAAGCATGTTTTTCTCCTTTAAAACCTCCACACAATAATGCACATAATGGGAAGATTATATTCCTCCACCATAGAAGGCTTATGTGCCAAAAACATAAAATGAAAAGCCAGTATCTGACACGTGAACAGGCTTGTGAAGAGACTAATTCAGCTATAACTTGTTTTCATAACTGATCTTTGGTCTATTGATTAATTGTTGAGGCTATAATCAGTAAATATTCAATAATAGTCAATCACATCTT
>JANJYP010121493.1:0-16656 GCA_024605115.1 Rastrelliger brachysoma | reverse complement strand
ACACCCCTGGTCTAATACTTTTAAATAATGTCACTGATTAAATATGCTTTACAAGAGGCAGCATCCCAAAAAATGTCTCTAAACAGTGTTGTGTTCACTGGAACTCAGCTTCTTCGAGAAAATTACACAGATGACCTCTCATGTATGAATTCTCACTTCTTATGTGCTTATGTTTTGGTTCGTTCTATATGGATCCAGCTTCAGATTCAGTTGACATACTAGGTTATTACATATAAGACTACCCTGACGATACATTTTCATGGTTGCTTACGTTTATAGTAGTTGCTTATTGATTGGTTTGATGAGCAGGAAAATCTCCCCTCAACCCTTACTTCAGTGTGTAAAGAACGGGAGGCTGAGGATGGTTGCTTTTGATAGTTCCCCCTCCCTCAGCATCAACAAAACAAGTGAAGTATTGATTTTCCTATAGTGGAATCAAGCAGTAGTAGTAGTACTTGTTCATGCCTGTATGACTCTCCGTCACCCCATTAAAATCACAATACCTTACAATATAAAAACGATGTAGGGGAGAGATACTCAATAGCTTAGCTTAGGGACCTCATGAAAGCGAGGCAGTCAGGATACTTCATTTATATACCACCAATTATGTACAGAATGCAGCCCAGAGTGCCACATACTAAGAGAAGTATAAAAGGTGAGCTTCATAGTGGGTCTTTATCTTAGCTTTTGGTGAGCAGCAGCAAATCTCTTAATCTAAAGACCCTACGTGAGAAATACTGTCACATCCTAAGGTAGGGTGCAAGTCCGTGAGTCCAAATCTATCCTAAAATGTACTAGAATGTACAAAGATGTTATGACACAAAGATTGAGATAAAGTGAGAGTTCATGCCCATGCCTCTCCAAAAGTTGAAAGGATGCAGTTGAAGTGGATGTCTGAATGCCCCAAGTGGAGTTGTTTCAGATGTTCATTTGAAAGGCGAGTGTACAGTAGTCCCTGAACACTGCTGCATTTAAGCCATGTCCTTACCAAATGGGAGTTTCTGGAAGCATGATTGATCTCACTGAAAATGCTGGTTAGACCGGAACTACCTTTATGCAGTGGTGGAGGGTTACATATCTTGCTCAAGGGCACAAAGGCGGGCAAAGAGACATGAACAAGCACTGCTCATTCAAGTCCCCTGATCAAATTCAGACATGTTGACTCTAAAGATAGAGGCTCGTACAGTAACAAAGGAAAACAGGTACGAGGCTGAATGTTTGACTCCTACAGTGAGGGTGTTTGCTGTAGTGTATTTTGCTGGCCCACTTTGTCCCTTTAGAGTTAAGAGTCACTACATATCATTAAAAAAGTTGTTCTGAATGATCACCTTTATTATCCTGTGATGAACCATTTCATGACAATACCTCACGGACTATAAAAATTAACAATGATGCATAATGAGGCACATGGTGGTCAAACATGGTGGCTGGTTTTCCATTTGTCATCCTTCTGTACATATCTGTGTAATTTAGCTTAATCTTATGTGTTGTTGGGCCAGACTTTGAGTATTTCAGATCTATGAGAATATTGTATACCTTTGTAAGCTTAACCTTCTCACCTATGGTGCAAATTAAAACAACAGTCAGATTTAATAAGCTGCAACCTGACAGCCGCCATGAATAATACCTGGCACTGAAAACACAGAGGTATAAATGACATTGAGAACAAAGGAGGGAAAATATTTCATTAAAAAAAAAAAAAAGAAGCTAAAAAGCAGAAAAAAAACTGTCTCAGAGGGTCTGAATGAAAGACTGACTGTGATAATCTTTTCCCTCTTATTTTAATCATGATCAAGGCCCTGGTGTTTGCTTATATAACACACAAGCAAATGTTAATCTGGTTTAAAGGTGCCCTCCTCACTGGACTGCCTCTGATAACAAAATTAAAAGTGGTGACTGCCTTAGCGACAAGCGCGCCACTGATTAAAACATGCATACATGCCTCTACACACACACACACACACACACACACACACACCTGTAGGTTTGCACAGATACTCTTGTACACATACAATTAAAGAAACACATCACCTCCATTTCTGGTATTACTCCATTCCATTACAGAAAACACCTTGTACCTTGGGTAAAGGTTGGTTTGTCATTTTGTATGGAGGTTCTGATTCAAATCTTTGGACCAAGTGAAGAAAATTAGCATTAACAGTTTTTTTCTTTTTATTCATTAATCCTGCTGGTTTTAATTCATGTTTGCTTGTTTTCACTAAGTCTTGATGCCAGTGCTAGATTTTGTTCTCTTCATCTTTCAGCTTGTATCATTTCATCACAACTTATAACAGAAGGTCATGGTAGATCATTAGGATCCTTCTATGTATCGATATCTACAGTAAAATCCCTAGAAATCCAGAATGTAGTATCCCAGATATCTTTTCTTAGATGGTGTATTAGAGGACAAACGTTTGTCTTTTAGCAGCTAAAGAGACAAACATTTCTCTCAGGAGTTGATGGACATAGATGCAGAGTTACAAGTCTTTCAGGAGTGCATTCATCAGGTGGACAGAATAAAGAAATAAAAGTGCAAAAGCGGAATAAAGTAACGCAGCTTAACTCTTAACCCTGTAAAGATGACATTTGACGACCCACACCTGTACCCTTAATAACACGTTTTGACCCCCTCGGTATATCAAATTTCAATAAGGACGTGATTGGACAACCATCAGAACAGGTTCAGGGTTTTCAAATGCAACAGAGGCTGTGATTATGCAAATATGTTCTGTAGCCCGAGTAACATATATATGGGTTGTTACTAGTAGGTGTTCAAGGGAGAAAATGAAAGCACCAAAACTACAATGGGAAAAACACTAGCAAGCTAAAGTTAATAGTTTAGTTTTAAGTACATAAGTATTAGAACTGAGATATACTTGGAGTAACAAAATGAGTCTTGCAAAATGGACACTTTGAAAGCCCAAACATACAGGCTAATGTATGATTATTACTGAAATATTAACATGCTTACATTGCAGTTGGTCATGGTGGAGCGCTGGACCTGTGAAGCACCATATTTTAACTGATTTTAACATGAACTCATATTTTGGAATTACAAAACTAATTTTGCAATCTAACTAATCATAGATGTTAATGAAAGGACAGACCTCAAAGCTTTATTTAGAAGCAATACTCAATAAAGTACAATAGGTTACTTTCGACTAGTACAGCAGTACAGACCAAATGAAATGACCAAATGTTTAAGCGGAAAAGGCAAAAGAGGATAAAACTCATTCTGATTCATCTTCTAACTGTTCTTGAGATATCTTGCTTTAAATAATCAACTTCACCATCCTTTGACCTTTTGGCACTGTACTGAATCTTCACCTTTCTACTGAAACTGTATCAACTATCTATTGTCTACTGTTTACTTGATGACTTTCTGCTGACAGCCTCCATATACTGCTCTGACTCAACGGGGAGATGCAAAACCGCAGCGCCTCACTCTTCATTTACTTAACAGCATATAGACACGCAGAGATGGACAGCCCTTTCACCTCCTGTGAACAGGAGCAATCTCACTAATGCAGGAATGCAGGTTGATGTGGTGGAGGTGGCAGAGTACAGTGTGCATTTGCATTTACTTGTACCTTTTATTTCACTGTTCTCCATCCATCCAGAGCCATCAGTCAGATGTTAGATCATCCCACCTAGTACGGGGAGTGTTAAGTTGGTAATGACTGCCGGTGCACTGTACAGCACTCGTGACCTCGGTTGGTCGGTTTTCTTGAAAAAGCGCATCCAGCACCGTCACTCAGTCACAGGATGTGGCTTATGAACCCATATCTACATGTGTTCTGCTGCTGGATTGGATGCATGCACCCGTTTTGCCTTTTCATTTGTTTGAACAAAACATCCTGTGTTGTTAAACCACAACTTATGGCAGCAACCTGCCAGAAGGGCACCTGTGCCAACGGTTCAGTACTCACAGGGTTTGGCACCGATATTCATGATCTTTCCGTTTATCCGTTTTCGAGTCAAACGTTACAATTACCCAAATATATCGCCCTGGAGTCTTGAGAGGCAGTAACAATAAGTGTCAACTTTTCTCATTAATAAAAGATGCAACTTTGGTCAGCTTGATTTCTTGACAGTAGCAAAAAATATTCCAACAGTGATGATTTATCACAGTAGAAAAATGCCCACCATATAAACATACACTGGTGATGTGAATTATCCAGCAGGAGTGCTTTGATAATGTTGCAGACAGCCATAATTTTGCTTAAATATGACTAAAAATACTTGAGAGCCGTGATTTGCTAAAATAGCTACTGCACAGTACCTCCATGACTGATTCACAGAGCCCAAACCTAGAACACATGCAATGAGGACAACAGTGATGCACACAGCAGTGCCATTTTAGAATGTCCTACCTTTAGACAGCACAGAAAGTAAAGGCAGAATCTCCTCTCTTGGTGTATAGTGTAGTAGAAGAGGAGCTAGGTACATGTTATGCTATATTATTATTTTCTTAATAACATCATTTAGAATTTTATTTTATTTTTCCTGTCTTTCTAACCTCAGCCAACAGGGATGGGATCATAATAAACACAATGAAACTAAACTAAGCTAAATGAAACAAAGCAAAACTAAGCCAAACCAAACTAAACTGAGCTAAACAAAATGAAGCAAAGCTAAATGAAATGAAGCTAACCTAAATGCAATGAAACTAAGTTAAACCAAACTAAACAAAATGAAACTAAAAATCATCTAATTGAAATGAAACTAAAGGAAATGAAACTAAGCTCAAATCATCTAAACTAAACTAAAGGAAGGAAGGAAGGAAGGAAGGGGGGCAGAGGAAGAAGGAACAGAGGATGGAAACAAGGGAAGAAGGAGGCATGGAAGGAAAGAAGGAAATGGCGAAGGAAGGAAGAGAGAAAAGAAGGAAAGAGAAAACTGTTGATGGAGGGAGGGAAGAGCAACACAGGGGAAGAAGGAACGGATAATGCAAAGAAGGAAGGATGAAAGAAAGAGTTAATTAGACCCAGGAAGAAAGCAGGAGGGTTAAGCTACAAACGAAACTAAATTAAATTAAACTAAACTAGACTAGACCAAACTAAACTGACCTAACCTAAGCTAAAATAAACTAAACTAAGCCAAACTAAGCTAAGCTACACAAACTATGCTAACCCAAACTGAGCTAAACTAAACTTAACTATAAGCCAAATCAGAAGTGTGGAAGATGCAGTCACGATTAGAAACACACACAGTAAAAATAAAACTGTTGCCTTTAATCTTGTAGTTTAATGTTGATGGTTTCTTGTAGTTACAGTTTGTAGTTTCCATCATCATTGACTTTTTATACAACTATTAACTTCTCAAGCTTACAGGTAACTGAATGTTTGACACTCTAAACACTGTTTGGACAGCTTAAGTGTGCACAAGAAAGTTACCTGGCATGTTCTATCACAAGTGAACTTGGATGTTTGATGACATCGCGACTACATGTTCTCTTGGTCTTGTACCAGAAAACAAGTCAATACAGTTCACTTCAATAAAGATACTTACACACTCTAGGGTCGCAGTGCATATTCTAGCAAAGCAGAGTTACAACTTATTGAAGGTATAAAACAGTTTGTATGATAGCTTCCACTAATTTGACTAAGTCTGGATGCAAATCAGGACTTTCTTGCTGTGCTGCACCACCATGCTGCCTTAGAATATTATAACTGCACAGTCCTATGAATAAATCAAAAGTGCGAAAAGAACCACACAGCCAGGCTGATATCTGATATCAATACAGTGTCAATATTAGCATATAGGTTTAACCCTAGCTGCAGCAAGTGAAAATATACTGGAAATCTGCATCTGAACTGAGGTGAAACAGAGTTCTTCTTTAAATAACTCTTCACCTGTTGTCACAAGCGTAATCCAAATCAATCTCCATTAAGCCTAACACGATTAATGAAGTTCAAAATAACATAAGTGTGGTGTTTCCATAAATGACAGTAATGAAGATATCACTATCAACTCTGTATACCTGATTGTTTCCATGTGGTTTTCTGCTTTCGTGCAAGTTCCTCTTGAAAAACTTTGCTCAAGTGTTAACTGGAGGAAAGAAAAAAAAAAAAAAGAAGCAGAAGCTGGTTGTGTTAGGGGTGGGAGTGTGTGGAAGGGGTGTGTGTGTGGTGGTGGTGGGGGGGATTTGAATGAATATCATGATAAAGCCTTGCTAATCTCCCATTCCAATCTGATTCTCAGTAGGATATATCTCTTATTTCTATACTTAGGTGACCCACGCCGCTTCTTTTGTGGATGTTCGGTTCCGCGGGATCAGTGGGAAATTGGAAAAGAGATGTACTGTGCGCGTGCCACCTCAAATTGGATTGCACGGCTTCTTAAATGAAAGCAAATAATTTCACGGCTAATGGGCTTAATTTCAGGAAATAATTCCAGATTTCCACAGTTGGCTATTTTGCATGTGATTTCTGCAGAGGGCTTGCCACTTTTGGGGATGTTGCTTTTTCCTGTGAGTGTGTGTATATATGTGTGTGTGTGTGCGGGTTTTTTTTTTAATTCATTGAATGTTCTCGAATTAAAGAGCAGATGCTGTTTTTCAGCAGATCACTTTTAGCGCATCCAAAGTTGATCAAATGCGTGACACTGCTCGCTTTGACCACTTTGGTTTGGAGCTTGGTGGTAGTTGTTGTGGGCGGTGATAGGACCAACATTGCTTTTTCTTTCCTAGCTTTTATTCACCGGTTGGGGGGACAGAACAGAGGAACAAAGTTATTACCAAAAAAAAAGGATAAAAGAAAAGAAAAGAAAAAACCCTGACATAAACAAGAAGTAAAAAATGTGATTGCCAACAAAGAAGTGATTAAGCCGCACACAAAAAAAAAGTCTTCAGTGGTTAAATAAATAAAGAAATAGCTGTAATTAAATAATGAATGAAGGAATCAGTCCATAAAGTGTTGATTGATGTCCAGGAAAGGGGGTCTTTTTAATGGAGGCTGGCTGACAGTGATTGCGAAGGCCCATTTACCAGCTGATGTTTTGTTATGATTGGACATGTCAGTCTTCCTCCTCTGATTAAAAAGAGAGGGGGGAAAAAAAAGCCCAAATGCGCCCCGCGTCCTTTCCTTTATGTCTTTTTTTTTTTTTCTATTCTCTTTCCATCCGCAGGCATAAAGCGATGGGTACATATTATTTTGTCAATCCGCCGGAACGGGTGACATTCAGGGTTTTTTTTTTTTTTTTTTTGTAAAGATGCCCACTGCCCTTTACGTGTTATCTTGAAGACGCCACTTTCTCCCGGGAACTTAGTCATGTAATAGGTGTTTATGCTGTTTTGGGGCAAACAGGTTTCAAATGGATTGTTTTGTTTTCACACTCTGGAGAAGCACAAAAAGCTGGAAGAGCTTCTTGCAAACAGGTTTTTGTGCATTAATTTCTATCAAGTCCAACACATGCATCTGCTTGAATAATGCATACAGCACCTGGCTACGGGGTCAAATACAAACCAGTGGATTTTTTTTTGCTTTAAAGCTTTTTTAGTTTTTCTATATTGTTTATTCCCCTGAAGACACTGGTATGCCTCACAAACAAGCAATTGTCATAGTTGTATGATTCATTTGTTACTGCCACAAACCCTACAGAAGATAGTTATCAAACATTCGATAACAGTTGAGTCATGTCTTGTGTAATATTTCTCTGGGCTTTTACACCACATCAAAATGAGTTTGCATCCCATTATAATACACATATTAGACATGTTCTGGTTCTTTAAAGGCTATGTTAGATCATTTTTAGTCTAAAAGTCTTAAAGTCTGGCTTTTCTTGGGGGAAAACCTAAATGAATCACAAAGGGTTTAGTATTCCTACCTAGATATAATTATCTGGCAGAGTACAGTTATTAACATTATAAATTTAGATTTAAATATTTAGCACATAGTACAGGGATAAAATTTACTGATAAAATTTCAATTTCAATTAATAAATTAAATGTAGAATTTTTGTGATTCTTTTAAAAGTGGTATTTTTTAGTCCTATGTTCCAAATATGCAACAAAAAAACAACTTTGGACACTATGTGTATCCTGAACAGAATTTAATACCCTATAAACTTTGCAAATACATTTTACTATGAAATACTAGGAGAGTATTTCATAGTAAAATGAAATACTATGTATACACAGGTAATACACAGTATGTATACGCAGGTAATTAGACTCCCACCAACAGAGGAAAATCAAAAGTCAGTTTTTCGACAAATCACGCTCAAAGGAAGTACAGACTCTGTATGCTAACGTGACTAACACAGTAAAACGAGACGACCATGTGTTGGTGGTTTATATAAATGGGTCAACATGCCAACTTGTTTATTTGTTAGGCAGATATTATCAACTGTTTCCACTGAATGTGAAAATTATTCAGATGATATTGATAGAATATATCGACAGACGCCTGCCGGTTTAGATGGATGAGAGAATGAGAATGCTCTACAGGATAAAAGATAAAGAAGCGAAACTGAAACTTAACTGTCAATGAGGGTTTTACCTGTGACAGCTGTATCATACAGTACAGTATGAATACATCCAACTCTTGTCAAGTAGTCCCACGTCAGCTGCACAATTTAATATAAAACTTTCTGAAAGCTATTAGCATAAGCCAATGTGCACCATAATGGATACTAAAGGCCTCATTATGCCGCTAATGAAGAGCTTTCAGATCATCGAACAGTATCTGAAGCCCACTCCAAACGGCACAACGATGGGGAGTTGTGTCTGAAAATTCTTCTAACTTTTATAAAATGCCCAACTCAGCCATTCTACTCAGTGATTGGCCCAACGAGACTAAATTAAATGATGCAGATACACTGTTTGACCATGGACACAAAAATGACAAGTACCAGTGTTTTTCTAATCTGGCAACGCTAAATGACTACAATAATCAACTTGATGATATGTCACCTGAACTAGGGGTCACAATTACTACGGACACTAGTACTTTTTGGGTGACCTGACATTACGGCCGGTTGTCGCAGTCTTGACTTGCCAGGTGTACAGAGGTCTGAAAATGGGCAGGGTTTAAACTTCTTGTGCAACACCACAAATACCTTCGAGGGGAGTCTGTCTGAAAGTGTACATGGTTTTGTATGTACGGTTTATCATATCAAGACTAAAAACACAACATTCTTAAAGAGACTCTTAGACTCTTAGTTCGTTTGAGTATATTTAAAGCTGGTTAATGTTACAACATTGGAGAAAAAATATATACAATGTTGATTCTGATACTGAGATAGCTTTATGCACAGTTATGAAAAATAAACCGAGGGACCTTTAGGTGATAAACAGGTGCTGATTTTAATGCATACCAACATCACAAAAACGTGCCTGGACCTCCTAAGAGATTATAAATCTGTTGTAAACAAGACCAAAATCCCTCTTTCCTTCTATAAACAAGACAAAAATCCCTTTTTCCCTCCACACACAGCGTTCGTCTTGAACTCTAGGTTATTTTGGCTCCGCGTTCACACCACCTAACTCCCTGCGGATTTCCTCCCGCAACACAATCCTGAGCCAAAGGGATATTTTACACTCAGGTTTCATACAAATGCAGCGTACCATACCGGCTCCTTAATACCGAGTGCTGCTTGGTGTATGGTCCCTCTCTCTTACAAACGGCGACCTCTTTCAACCTGCCATATGGAGGAAATGAAGGGTCCATCTTTGTTGTCCCCCACCTCTGCTGATCTCTGCAGGCTGGCTAAACAGCCTGGCCCGACTCCCAGAAACTAAGTTAAGGCAACTTAAAGTTTAGTGCGGCTGACTTCTTTTTTTTTCGTGGCCCGGGAGTTCAACGCGTCAGATGCTGCTGCGTTGACTGGAACAGCGCGGCAAGATGCGGAGAGATGGGGGGCAGCAACAGATGGGAGGTCCGCGAGGGGGTTACTCTGCCTGGACCTCGCCTTAGCAATGCCTCTTTGAGGATTTTAGCATAGCAGAACAGTCCTTAAAGTCTCTCAATGAACATTAAATGAGTCAACTATGACTTGAAACTGCAAAAACAAAACCCTCAAGGGTGGCTGTTTGGAAACATAAACACACGGTTGAAACTATTCTGAGGATGACAGGTTGAGAGTGGTTAACATATTCAAATGTTGCAGGCTGAAAAGTGCTCTATGACTCGAAATCGCCCCGTATGCGCCGAATCAGGGACCGTTGAGATATTACATTGTTTGGAGGGGGAAGGTTTGAAGGAAACAAAAGAAGCAAACAAAAAAAAAAATCATCCCACTGATGTCATTTCAATTTTTGTCAGGCAACAGACTGCTGAAATCAAGCACCACACACACACACACACACACACACACACACACACACACACGAACCAGCACTGTCTCCTTTATGTTTATCTTAAATGACAGCTCTGTTGTCAGTCCTGTCCTGCTGAAAGTAAAAGTGAAAGAAACATTTAAACTGAAGCTGCAAAGTAAAAAGAACAAAAAAATATATTGATGTTTTCCTTTTCTTCAGCGGCCGCAACACTTTCAAAAGCACAATACAGTCATCTTATACTGTTTCTCACATTTCATCGCATCTTCCTTGATTGTAGAAACCAACACTGTCATTGTCTCTGGAGAGGTGTAAAAACATTGGAGGTGGACGTAGTATTCAGATCCATTAAGCTAGAGTTGCAATATCACGCTATAATAATACTCCTGAATTCAAATTTTCAACATGAACATTAAAGGAACATGTGAGTTGCATTTGTAAGTGGACTTTGAGTGTTTGGTGCCACCACTTGGTTATACGATCAGATTCAACCTAAGTGGTGGATTTTAAATTGTCATTTTCTGACCCGCGCCACTTGATTGACAAGTCGTTCTTAAGTAAGGGCTGCGCAGAAACGCAACGCGGCAAAATAATATCTCGGCATTCACGTTGACTGAAAAAGAAAATTGCCTCATTTGTCACCAATTCCATCATAGCTGAAGACTGTGAACAGCGGGGAACTGCTCTGTCATGATGTTGTCTAAGAACCTGCTAATTAGAGATCAATGGAGTGTCTGTTCAATGTTTGTTTAAGGGATTTAACTGCATTTCCCCCAATCCATTCATGACACTGAACAATGTTATTCTGTAAAGTGACAGTGACAGTTCCCCACAGTCTTCCTTTTCAGTACTGGGATTGTATCTTTATAGCTTTATCCATTGATTCTATCACTCATGATAACATATTTGTGTAGGATAACGTACACACTGAAGCAAGTGCTGAGATCTTGAGAATGCAGTAATATCCTGATAAGATTATTATACTAGGATATCACTTTACTTGGAAGCAGAACTAGATGTGAGAGCAGCTGAATTTTGTGCCATGGAGGTATTAAGGACAACCGGATGTTCAATGATGGCACCCGTTCATGCCTAGAAAAGTTGCTCAGTGGTGCATGCAGCCAAAATGAAGTCTTACATGTGCCTGCCATGCTTCTTCTGGGTTTTAGAGCCCATAAAGCAGAGAAAAATGCTTTTTGGGTCAGGATACATTACGTGACAGACCCAGAAGTTGTAATTGCAGTTTGGCTTCTTTATCAATAGCCTCATAGCCCAGCACTGTTCTTGAGGTTTCAGTGTTGATGTAAACTAAGTCAAAGCTTAAACAGGCAGTGGGTCGGTCAACACACAGACTTTTGGTTATAATATGGTTAGTGTTAGGTTAACCCTACATAACCCTACATTCCCAGGTCTATGTTCCAGGTCTGGGACTCTACTGGACTACATTTGAGGGATTTAAAGTCCCTTCATCATCATTCAACTTGTAATGACCTTTTATGCAGCCCCTCAGTCCAGCCTATTTCTAATAGAGGCTGTTTTAGTTCCTAGTTCTGTAAAGCCCCCTCCCCATATATGTTTGAGACAGAATTTGAAATATGAGAGTAAGCAACACAAAAATCTAAAGCTGTAACTGTGACTAATGGATGCCTTGTTTGTGGGTGTACAAAAGGTAGAGGAAAAAAAACATCACAAACAAAGTGTTCAGGGTTAATTGAAACCCTGGGATTTGACTTGGGGAGAATTTTATATATGGGTAACCTGGAACGTTGACATTTTGCATATTACAACAGCACATCAATAATAGAAAACCAGAAAAGGCATATTATGTCCTCTTCATTTTCTCTTCCATATAAGCATAACTAGGGGGGTCTGTTCAGGGTCAGTCAGTTCACCAGATTGCTTGTGCTTTGGACAACACTGGAATATCTACTCCAGAGTGTTCCAAGACCTCAGCAATTACAGTATAACACTGAGGTCTACGGAGGCCTGTGAGCACAAGAAGTTGAAGTATGCAGAGCTGGCAGCTGATGAGCAACAATGGGGCTGGACAGCAAAAGATCTAACTAGCTAAAGTAAGCTGTACAGGGTTCATAGTCATGTCAACATCAAAGCTACACAGGGAGATGGGATTGGCAGGGAAGCAGGCAGTCAAAAATCTCTCAAGGACCACTGATATGGGGGAGTCAGTGGCTAGAGATTGAGAAAAAAAAGAAGACTCCAAGTGTCTAAATGACATCTAGGGGGTGAGATCTGGACTCTGGGATACACTGCTGAACCCTATGTAGGTGTTGTGGACCTATAAGCGAAGCATTGAGGAAGGAAGGCGCCCACTTGACAACCAAAAGGATGTCATCACTCACTTGATCATCCCAAAGTCCTGGCAGCATGCCTCAAGTACGCAGCTAAGGGATAACAACATATAGTCCGACACAATAGATCTGATAGAAATGGTGGTAAAAGCTATGAAGTTAGAACCTAATTTGTAGGGTTAGGTTTAAGGTTAACCCAAGCCTAAAGCTTTTTTTTTTGTTCCAAAGGAAATAGTAAAAGTTAATTTGCAACAATCACTTTAGTCTGTCCTTTTTAACAGAATCTTATCCAAAATGTGAATGATGAGTACAGTTCCATTTAATGCTCATGCTTTCAATGGCAGGTCAAAATCAGGGTTAATCCTCTCCAGTAACACTGATAAGCAATATATCTTTATAATAACAATTACAATAAAGCTGTATCTTTAATGGAAACTGAGGTCATGAGGAGTGGCCGGCATCATTACAAATGGCTGTGGCGCTGAACACATCAACAGTAGCAAAAGAGGAAAGAGCACATTAATTCAGGCCAGTCGATACTCGCAGGGCCGGCTAATAAATAACCCAGAGTTTGGTTGTGGGGTTGGCCTATGTCTTTCAGGCGCCTGTGGCATCTTAATGTGCTGTTTTAATCAGGGCCAGCGGCCGCTAAAGGGCTTACACTAGCACATTGCCTGCTACATTTCCCCACACGTTCCAAGGATTTACATAGAGGGCCAGTAAGCCATCACCGGAGCCCCTTGTCCTGCCTTATTATTCCCCATTCTCATTCCCTGTATCGAAACCTCAGTACAGCCTGAAGCTCAACCCCCCCNCTTTCTTTCTTTCTTTCTTTCTTTCTTTCTTTCTTTCTTTCCTTTTTTTTAAATTAAAAAGACAAATGGCTTGTGTTGGGTCAGGGGCAATAAGGAAGGCTTTGATAGGTAATGATGTTGGAACCCCCCATTTTACCAGCCTTTATCCTGTTAAGAGTGAAAAACCCTCTTTGTGCTGGTCTGAGGTGTTCAGCAGGCGCAGGCGGGGGAAACAAGAAGCAGAAGGGGAGAGCCGGGGCAGAAGTTGGATGTTAATACAGAGATTGTCCGAAGATTATAGCAGGTTCGGTGAGATTCAGCTGGCAGATTTAAGTCGCTGCCTCTCCGCGCCGGTAACCATGCCAACTGCACCGGGAAACTATTAAAACAGCTCTGCATCGCAAAGTAGGGACACCCCCTAAGAAAGAAACAAAAAAGAAAAAATGGCAGTCTATTGGCCCGCAAACCCAGGATAAGCTTCTCATCAGTTTGGGAACAGCAGGCTGCTTATGGGACAAAACACTTTGCAAAGGAGAGGATTTTGACTCACCCGACTCATTTTCATACATATTGTTTCCATAACTTTTGGGCTTGGGTGAGCTAATGGCAGCAGTCAAGTTGTAGAAATCATTGTTTTTTAGCGGCTATTCTGAATGCCTTGAGTAATTGCACCATCAGTGTCACTGAGGCCGTGCTTAAAGCTCTCCTAAGATCAAATCTGACAAAGAGACATGGCTTTAAAGACCCTGAAATCTCTCACAATGCGATGTGATGTGAGAGTAGCAGTGGTCCAACCTCAGGCACACTAGATAAGTTTTGATTTTTATTGTTAAATCTTTAGTGCTCATCTCTCTCTGCTTCATAATGCCAGCTACCCTTTCTGCTGTTGCATGTAGAGCTGGGTGTAAATGATGTCCAAAAAAACAAAAAAAGCACAAAAATGATCAATACTTCGACTTTGTATTATGAGTGAGTACACACTGAGAAGTAGGGACAAATGCAGTGCACTGAGTACCCAGGTAGTGCACTCAAAATGGTCCAAAGATTTGAGTGTGGAACTATGAACACTTCTCACCCACAAAGGTCATCATCTTAGCTATGTAGCAAAAAGGGGAGGGGGCACTTTTCAAACAGGAAATGGTTGCTTAGGACGCTGTAACTATGGTGAACATTGCTGCAATATACAAATTCGTTATCAATAAGCACCACTCTACAGTTGTCGGATATAAGCCAACAGTAGGTTTATTGGGTTAATTTGTACCACAAAGCATAATGAGAATGCTGATAATAGCTTGCTAACTAGCTTCCGGTTTGATTTGAGGCAACACTTAACCTGTCAAAATTTGCACACTACGCAAGTAAGTACAGAGTATACATAGTACACTACATAACAGTGTGCAATTTGCAACAGAGTTATATTCATTTGTGTTGAATTCTGTGCTGAGGAAACACATTTTTCGATGATTAAAATGCACAAAAATCGCACAACATACACAGATTAGCAGACTGAATTAGTAAATGGAAAAGAACACAACGAGTAGACTGTGATTACAGCTACATAACAGTTTTGTCACTTGGCAATCCTCCACTTCTGCACTGAAACAAAAACTTGTTTGCCTTGCGAATTTATGCTGCGATGCAATAAAACAAAGTAAGATCGCTACATTTGGAGGAGAGATGGAGGATAGAGAGATGCTGAAACTGTTCAAAGAGCTGGAAGACTTTCCTTCAAAGAAAATCAACAGCAACAGTTATTTATTGAAATGCTGAACTCAACAAGTTCTGCATGGTCAGACTCATGGTGGATGATTTTCTAAAATATATTTAAGAACTCAATGTAGCAGAACCAGAGATATGTTTTCCCCGCAGTGTATTCTTCTTTCTTGTCAAAACCACGTGTTGATCCACAATAAAAAATACTGGTAGAGATTTTTGGGCAGGCCTCAACAATTCTACTTGAAGGGAATACTTCTCAGTGATTGAGCGCTAACATATTTGGACAGTCAAGTCAGCCAATCATCAGCCAGCCGGATACGTTGATGAGTTCTATATGTGCATACCAAATCACCAATCACTCATTCCCATTGTTTGTCCAGGAAACTCCTCTTTTTTTGTTTTTATTCTAAACAATTAAGCTTGACTATTTAAGTTTGATCTTTTTATAGTTGACAAGAGCTTAAGTTCATTCCCTATTACTAATATACACAGTCTACATAAAAGCCTGCTTTAAATAATCTTTGGATATTCAAGGTTAGATTTAGATGCCTACTGAAACAATAGCAGCGTGAAAAAAATCACAGTAGCTAATAATATAATATAGTTGCCGTCTTCTTAAACATGGCAAACTATTCAATTAAGACACACACCTCTCACTCTTCCTCTTCCACTCTCTTCTCTGTCATCCTCCCTGCACAGTGTGAGCCAGCAGCTGTAAAACAAGTGAAATAGTGGTGGGATGTGTCAGGCTCTTTGCTCTTATCACAAATCACAGACTTGTGTTGTTGCTGATGGGGTTGGCGGAGGTAAGGGGTGGCGGGTGGGTGGGGTTGAGGGGTGAGGGGTGGTGCGGGGCACAGGCTGGCACTCTCCTCTTTTGTTATCCCTCATCAGAAAAAGCCAGGACAACAGATGCAGAGGCTTTTGAATTGGCTCTTAGAAGTTGACACCCCCCCATAGGTCAAGGTCCTACGTCACCACCCAACTCCCACCCCCACCCCCACCGCTCTCGCCCCTCCATGTACAACCAACCAGTTCTGCACTGTGCAGGGCTGTTAGTGTGAAGGCTAACCCGAGGTGAGTGCAGTGTGATAACAATAAGGACATTTGTATAGCACTTACCTTAACACACTGGCAACGTGTGAGACAGTAATTAAATTATACAGCAAAGAGTAATTAGATTAATTACATATTAAGAAATAAAAAAATTTAATATTTTCAAGAGGTATAAAATTATACAAGTCAGTTAATGTCAAGATGACATCAGAAATTGCCTTTTTAACCTTTTTAAATTACATTGTGGGCATACTGTTCACCTATTTAACACAATATACAAAAAAAATCAATTTCTTTGTATTTTTATATCAAAATACAATTATAGTATTTTCCTGCCTAACAAAACATGGCATGTACTTAGATAGGTGTGAACCAACTAATTGCAACCGATGACTTCCACCTAGACCTACTGCTGATATAATGATAGTATAATAGTATAATAATACAAGGCGGTGGGTAGTGGGCAGAGGTGTCAAAAGTACACACATTCTTTACTCAAGTA
>JANJYP010121461.1:0-12245 GCA_024605115.1 Rastrelliger brachysoma | reverse complement strand
TTTTTTTTCAGTCTTCTTTTTTCTGTATAGTCCAGAGTGGTGTGATCCTGAGTGGATCTGTGTCATGCTGCTCCACGCCAAGATTCAGCCATTTTGTGTCAGCAGCTACTGCATATATTACAGCAGTGAATTCTCAAAGTCAGGGGTTCCCACTGAATTTTGAGAGACGATGGTGATAGGACCTCAGCTTGACCCTCTGCAGGGTTCTGACTCCCCTGGAAGAACATTTGGCACATTTTTAAGTCAAATGCATCATACTGGTGCACTCTGAGAGCTACGTGAATAGGTTCTACTCTAATCTATTTAAAAAATATATATGCTCTAAACAATTTAATGCTTTGGTAATGTAACTACAGGTTGTATAGGTATAAATGATGATGATAGACACAAAGCACAAGAAAGACATTTTATCAATTCATAAATGTTCCACACAAACCATCAAAAAAACATCAAAAAAGACTAATGATATTTCAGTTGTGAAACAAAGAAAGCAGAAATGCCTATGTAAGTTATACCACTACATTACTTAGTGACATTTAAATCCTGCTTGATTTAGATTTTCAGTAAATAACAAATATCTCCAAATTAACGGCACATACAGGCCACCACATAATAAATGGGTTATGTGTATAAAATATGACCCATATTTTTGCAACATTCTAATATTCACATTTTATTAAACTGAAAGAAAAAAATATAACAAATACAAATAAAACTATGTTTTTGTCATTTAATTCAATACATTATCTATTTTCACTTTCTTTAATGTAAAAATAACACCTAGTTCAGTTCAGTTTTGGGATATACTAATGTATAAACTATGTATTTTGTGTGTGGGCCAGCAGCTAAAAGACCCTCCATGATATCTAAATAAAATGATTTATTTTAACTTTGAGATCACTCAGCTAATTTTGTAAATGACAGATTCAGAAAAAATAAAATAAAAACACTATGTGACATTACAACTTATTTTCAGTGAAGCATGAATAAGTGTGTTCAGGGAGAACAAAGAGGTTCCAGTGTGATGGTGTCTTGACAGCTTTAATTAAGTCTGAATATGATTATGTCCAATTTTGCTTTGAAGTGTGAAGATGCTCTGGTGCTCTCTTATTAGCATATCATGTGAAGGCAGTGCCACAGTGTGATGTCACATGACACAGCCTAGAAACATGTGATGTAGTAGTCAGTGCTAAAGCTACATTCGCTTTTTTTCGTTTTTCCCTCAGTGTAATGCATCCACCTCATGTGTTCCACAGTTTGACCCCCTACACAGCCGGCCAGTCTCTTTCCGTCAAATATCATTTCATGGCAGAGCCTCTCGGCAGTCGGCCATTTTGTGTCACAGAGACTAACCCCTGTAGTTCCACAACTATTCCCCGCTCTAGTATTATTCCACGGCCTCCACTCACTCTGCGGGGTGCGTATTGTGTCCCGGTCACTGAATGAAGTCCGAGGCATTGACCCCCTATGGCCTTTAAATGTCTTCCTGTCCAACCCTATTCCATGCCATCCTGTCTCCCACTAGGCGGCCATTTTGTGCCAAATGGAGGAGAAGCAGCTGACGGCTTTGGCTTCTTTGTCATGTGCAATATTACTTATTTCATTCTGCTATATTTCCAAGCTATTCATAGCAACAGCATTTACATTTGAGTGTCCACCTGTAGTTAGTCTCTGTCTTTTCTTTACATATTTAAAGTTTTAGTAGAATATGCTACAATTCCCACTGAAACACATTTTTTCTTAAATAGGGATATATAAATAAAACTGACTTAAATCGACCATGTTAGATAGAAACTGTTACACAATGTATTTTTCAATGATTTTAACTAGGCAGGCATATGTATATTACATATGAGATGAAATGATAACTGTATTTGGTGTAGCTTTCATGTGTTGCAATGAAATTTGTAGAGAAAACAGCTAGACAACTGATTCCTGGAATAGACTCCATCTTTTCATTATTCGACTTGACTCACCTTCTGTTCTGTGTCATGTCATCAAGATCATTTATTCAGTATCACTTCTACTTTTTTCTGGATTTCATCATACAAGGACATGATACAGAACTAACTTATAACTTTATTCATGTGACTGTTCACGGTATCTGACATTTTTGAAGTGCAAATTTAATGACTTTTAAGATCTTTTTAAAAACTTTTTCAAATAGTTGTACAAGTACAAAAGCAGTATTTTACTGTTGCAGTGGGTATAAATGAAGCTCATTTTGAAGTCATTTATATAGGACTGGAGCTAGTTATTTTCACTATGGTTCACACTGACTTTTTTTTTTTTTTTTACTTTAAACAATTAGTGGGTTGCTTGGTTGATGTAAAATAATCACAAAATGATAACATATACTGAACAACAGAATTACACTAAGATCAAATGTAATACCTTAACTCCTACAATTCCGACATTTTAATAAATTTTTAAACCTTGAATATCAAAAACTACATTTAACACATTTTAAAACTTAGACCCTGATGAAGATACAGATATTCCCAGTATGAAACTCTCATTTATGGATGTTTACATTTATGATCCAATATTTTAGTTAAAACTTTTCCTCCATTGTGAAAAATTACAGTACACACTTTTGTCCTGCATCAAAAGTTTGCATAGAAACTGAGAAATATTTGACAGCTGCAAACATATAAGGAAAAGATACTTCTCACTGCTGCTGCTTCATATTATTTAATCAAAGTACTGATTCTGATCGCTGTTCTTAAAGATTTTCATGACTGTATGGTTCACTGATTCCTAATGCTGTGTGTTGAGTATTTTAATGAGGCACAGTGGTGTGATTTTGACAGGTGTCATTCCAAGAGAAAACATCTGGATTTATTGTGTTTTACTATTGATCAAAATGCCTCATTTGTCTGGCTAGGAACATTAAGCCTTACTTAAAGCTGGGGGTACTGTAGATCATTTATCACGTTGAGCTATCTTTTGTTAAACACACAGACTTATTGACTATGATATGACTTGAGTCACCTGGGGATACACATTGTAGTATATTATACCTCTACTAATGAATGATCCTGCTGTGGATGGCATTTCAATGTTTGCATGGAACAGTAACCTGGTGATACATCTGTGAGTCTTACACAGTGGGGTGAGCAAATGCACCACAGGGTTGCAAATAAGCAGCGGCCAGCAGGTTAATGATATGTCTGTGAGTGTCTGTCTACCTTAAATACATCCTTTCACCACATGAAATCAAGTCTGGTAAAAGTAAGCCCTCTACAGGATCAGGCAGCATGAAAAGTGATGAGTTTATCACCAGTAAAAGTGCCTTGGAACCATTTTATTTGAATTTTAATTGTGATTGAATTTTGCTGGTGTTTGTATTCTATCCTCACACCTCAGTAAATTGATGTGGAACAGTTGCATGGTCTTGAAAGCTATGTATATTCAGATCATTCTTCAGTATGTCTGCTTGCCTGTCTAAAACACAAAGAGTGTATGTCCATCTGTTAAGAAATTCACAATCAAATCAATCCAAATGGAGATTGCAATAACTAAAGAATTTGATAAATGAGGAATTAATTAAAGCTCATTATCTAGAGCAAAAGTAACTTTCAAGACATGGGCTGTCTTTTTGGCTAGTGTGCAAACTTTTAAAAAGGCTTGTTCTGTCTGTTTGTGATTAACCAGCTTCTAAACACACTGTCAACCCTCTGTAACTGTACTGTAGATACAATAGAGTTGTTTCCACTGCAGGAACTCATTTTACAGGGTCATGACCGTTGGCACATGTCTCCATAGCAGGAACTGCCCCTGAAGGACAGTCTCCTGGAACTCTTAGGGGGGTAAAATGAGTACCTGCTATGGGGTATGTACTCTGTGCTGCCCTGAAAAATTCCTGGGTGGAGCTCGATCAGTGCCTTTACATCTCAATCTCAACAGAAAGCACCAAAATAAACACCCAGCAGAAGAGGAGTAGTAGTATTAGAAGATGGAAATGTACAAGAATATGGATGATGACCTCCTTATTGTTGGTGTCTTTGTTAAGTTGTTATTCTTTTGGTGTGTTGCCTTGGTGACGTCACCGTCAAAACTGTTGCACAATGATTACGCAATGCTGGAAAATGTTTTAGAATAATTAAAAAAATGTTTCATTCTTTATTACCCCTTTTATTACCCCCTTATATACCCTTTTAAGAGAGAGAGAGAGAGAGAGATAGACAGACAGACAGACAGACAGATAGAGAGAGAGAGAGAGAGAGAGAGAGAGAGAGAGAGAGAGAGAGAGAGAGATTTAAAAGACATAATAGGAGGTTAGTGCCTGTTCCTCCCTGTGGAGTACCAAGGCGATACGAATCAAACTATGATGGAGAAATTACTACATATCCAGTGCAAGCAATAATTTGTACTTCTTGGTAAAAAAAAAAATAAAAATAAAATAAAGCTTAATCACTGCCTTGTCATATCATACACTGAATTCATTTTTCAACGGTCATTTGTTGGGGAGATGAATTGAGGAACTACCATCTGCACACGTGAAGGAGCACATAAAGCGTAAGAGAGAGATTTATTCACTTTTTTTTGTCAGAATTCATCCTGAAATTTGTCTTGCATCAAAGACTCCTGTTTGTCATGATTACAGAAATTGAACAAAACAAATCACTTCAAAAATGCAACATATATAGTACAATAAACATAACTTAAACATCAGACGAAATATAGCACCAGACACGTGACGTGCTATATAAAATATCAAAGTGGCTGTGGTACACTAACACTGATTCAACATTTTAATAGACTGGGGTATAAAAGAGTTCCTCAGTCCGTTTAATCTAGTTTTAGGGACTCTGTATCTCCTGTTGGAAGGCAGCAACTGATATTATTCAAATAGAATATGTGTGTGGTCAGACAAAAAATTGCCTGTCAGGGACAACATTGGTCTAGCATATGCAGCTTTAAAGACTAGCTCAAGTGACCGACAATCTTTGAGCAGATACTTATCAGTCTTTCCAGTTGAGCTGCACTGAGAGACAACTATACCATACACTCACTCGCTCAACTCCATACTGCATGACACTACGCAATAGATTGAAAAAAACAATAACAAAATGGGCTTACTAAGGAAATAAATACGTTGCAATTCTGTAAACCACCTGCAAGGACAGACACGGCCAGGGGTGTGGTGTGTTGGTTGAGGTGGTTGTGTTGTGGGCATGTACACAGACACATAGACCCCCTGTCGGTACAGAAGGAGCTGAAGCAGGCTCTGTGCTGGTTGATAAGCAGTAGCAACACTGCTCCCAACAGGGAAGTTGTGTTTCCAAAAGAAAAACACACTCTTAATTTGTGTGTGCTAAGCCTTGTTCCAGAGTCTATGGCCAGCAGAGAGGACAAACACCTAGAGACTGACCTTATATCTTATAACTGTATAGTATATTATAATGTCTAATGATACCATGCATGAATACTAACTCACTGTTTTTTTTTTTTTTTTTGGTACTAGTAAATCTAGCATTTCTTAGATTGAGTGGAAGAGGGGTGATATCTAACAAATGGTCCAGAGTTTGAAATGAAGGCTATATTAGTAATGTGCTACTGTAGCCCCCTCACTGTTACCTGCTCCGGCTGTCATCTTGAACTGGGGAAGTGTCAAAATAGGAATAAGGGAGTGACATACGGGGGTGGAGGGTTAAAGAAAGAAACAGAAAGAGAGCAGCAAGTGTGCTGACAGGTATTGTTTAGTAATACAGTGGGCAGATATTTGGGAGTATGTATGTAAATGTGCATTTGTATAACGCTGTATGTATGTGTATATCTGTGTACATGTATGTTATTTTATTTACTTTTCTCCATTTCTCTCACTTTCTATCTTAGATACATTATGTGGTTCTAACTTGTGCATTCAATATGGGCATGTNGATTTTTTCTAGGCATAGACACCTTTATTTGACAGTTATGAGACAGGAAATCATGGGAGAGAGCGAGGGTGTGTGAAATGCTGCAATGGACTTCTGGCTGGAATTCGAACCAGTGTCAGTTGCACATGGACCACTCTCCTACTATTGATTTCCTCCATCACAGCTGGGCAGTAAACTTTTAAGCTGGTATTCAAACAGGAGGAAATTGCACATTTACTGGGAACAAAAGAACCCAGCATAGGATGAATCAATAATAGTTGTTAGTTTTGATTAATACCAAATAGGAATTTGTATTTTATTGGGATTTGTTGACAATGGACATTAAATTCTGTTATTTTGTTTAACAGTGCAGGACTCAAATAGGTAAGTAATATATATGTGCATACTTCTTTTTTAATCTGTTGAATAGGTTTACAATAATATGATCTGATCTACTTAATACACAGGCCATGTGCATTAAATCTGTAAAACTGGCATGTATAGACTTTTTAGAGTGGGAGGAAAACTGAGAGGGAGGAGAAGACTGTCCCAAAGAGACTGAAGGATATTGAAATCATGACACCCACCTACTCCCTTGTTAACTAGAGCCAAACTGATATCCACATATTAACCCCCTTTCTCTCATACTAGCCAGAGGAATAAACTGATATATTAGCTGTTAGCTGTTCCCCATCTACTCATTAGGGATTTGGGACTAACTCATGTTAGCATGTCTCAAAACCACATGTCCTGTACTTTGTTTGCTCTGGCATGAGTCACCCCGATGGGAAGGCAGAGTTCTGCTCATGAAGGGTATACATTTACAAACACACACACACAACCTACAATTGGATATCTGATAACTGTGGAGGATAAAGTAAGTATTTCTTGTTCTCTCATACACATGTTTTTCCCGGACAGTCCTTATCATTAAGTGTCATGCTTAATCAACAGTTCCTAACACAATGTAAATCTGCTGTCAAGAACAATCCTGTATGGTGTAGGAATGAGAACACTGTCTCTCTCACACCGCAGATATATATGGTATGAATGGGTGTAATTTAAACAAATCCCTTACTGAGTAAATGATCCTTCTCCAGGGCAAACATAAGGTTGGACAGAGGAATGAGAAAGACAAAATAAAAAAATGGAAGAAAAGAAGACAGGAACAAAGAAAAGAAAGGAAAAAGTGTGAGGGAAAGACAAATAAATCAAGAGAGAGGGAAAGCAGAGCAGATTGAAACAAATGGAGCAGAATGCGAGCTGGGAGTCTCCAATTCTCCCACGTCTCTGTCTCACTCACACACCTGGTAGCAATTGAAAAGTAACCTTATTACCTACAATAACTTTCTCTCTTACACACAGGCAAATGCAGGCACAAAACTACATACACACACACACACAGCCTATTAGCCAGGATAACAAGACCTATTTATGACCAGCATCACACTTACTCCATTTCACTTTAATAGCTAGATGTATTCCAGAGCAAATTGGTCATGTCACAGGTACACACACACACACACACACACACACACACACACACACACACACACACACACACACACACACACACACACACACACACACACACACACACACACACACACACACAGTTAGGTATGAGTAGGAGAAAACAGTGAAGTTAGGCAACTCTGAAACGTGTGTCTTTGTGGGGCAGTCAGTGTTACTTGATATATTCAAAGTTTCTTTTTTTTTCAACCCCAAAAGTAAATAAATGAAATCTTGTAGGAAATGGGATCAAATATGACAGTATGGACATATTCTATTCACTGGGTTGCCAAAGTAAAATATATATATTTAAAAGAAATGGTAAAAAACCGAGCACACTTCAAGACCTCTATAATTTACCACAGTTAAAGATTCTAAACCAGACAAAGCCAGTTAATACATACTGTATTCATTTCAAAATAAGATTTTGTAAAACCCCACATGGAATTAATGCACTTCAAAATGAAACACATAGGGGGCTTTTCTAGGGTGTGGCAAATCTCAGTATTTGTTGTGAATTTATTATTTGGTGGTGTGAAGTTATAACAAAGAAAAGTCGATTCGTATTTACATTCAGATTTCCCCAGAGTCACCAGTGACTATGAAAAAACTGTTCTAGTGTCTTTGTAGTCATTCAATATATTCTCACAGCAGTTAGTTAGAGGTCCAGTTCACACATATTACAAAAACGCGCATTTTCTCACTTACCCCCGGTGGTGTCAAATAAATCATTTTACTTTTATTTGGACTCTGACACATCTGCTTACACAGCAATACAATAGAAGCAAATTTGAATTTTGTTAGCGGTGCTCCAGGAGCTCAGAGATAGTTGTGCTAAAACACTCAAAAGCAAGCTGCATTTCAAAAACACTGTGAGATCACTTGCTGTTAACAGCTTTCACTAGAATTACTGTGATTTCCACTAATTAATCGGCCCCTCTGAAGACTCTGCTGTTGAGTTTAAATGCCATTTCCAAGTTCTTTGTGAAGCACAAACAAGAATTATGTTCACCTGACTGCAAAAGTCTTGGATCTGGGTATGTCAAAAATGGAAGCTATGTTCAATCTTAAAATGTTGCTCTGTCTGCCAGATGAATAATAGAATAGTCAATAGTTAACACATTCGTCATAATACTTTTTATAATATGCTAAACTGTCAGTGTATTTACAATTTTTTGCAATTCCCACATGACGCCAACAAAAATCACATTGGTATCAAATTGAGTAAGGAAATCCAGACATGCCGGCGGTGCCTTCTAGCTCCTCCTGTGGGATCCAAAGTGCTCCCAGACCTGAGAGATATGTAATATTCTCAGTGTGCTGTAGGTCTGTCCCGGGACCTCCTACTAGTAGGATGTTCCCAGGACACAGGAGAAGGCATCCTTACCAGTTGCCTGAACAACCCAAAGGAGTGGTGGCCCTACACTAAGCTCTACCTAGATGTCTAAACTCTTCACCCTATAAAGGCTGACCTCACAACTCTCTAGAGGAAACTAATTTCAGTATCCACAATCTCATTATTTCAGTCACTACCTACTACCCTGACCATAGGTTAGGACTGGAATGTTCAACGACTGGAAAATTGAGAACTGTACCTTCTGGCTCAGCTCTTTCTTTACCATGATGGTCCAGTAAAACATTTTTATTACTGTTGATACTATACTAATGCACATATCAACCTCACACTCCATCTTACCCTCACTTGTTAATAAGATCTCGGGATACTTTAATTCCTTCACTTGGAGCACTAATACTCCCCACCCACACAGAACAGCCCAATTTCTCTGGCAGAGGATTTTGGCCTCACATTTGGAGGTTCTGTCTGTCATCCCGCCTGCTCCATATTTGCCTCTAAAACATCCCAGTGCCTACTGGAGGTCACAGTGTGTTGAAGCGAACAGAACCACATCATCTGCAAAGCACAGAAGCAATCCTGAAGTCTGCAAACTGGATACTCTCCTACCCTGGCTGTACCTTGAGATTCTAGCCAATGAAAATTACGAACAGAAATTGTGATAAGGAGCAATTATAGCAGAATGCAACACCCCGAAAATAAATCTGAATCATACAGACAATGCAAACACAGCTGCCATTGCAAGACAGAATGGCTGGCAGCAATGACCTTCGTAACCCATAAGCCTGCAGCACCACTAACAAATTATCCTGAGGGACATCATTGTAAGATTCTGCAAATCTAGAAAGCACATGTAGACTGGATGTGTAAACTTCCATGACCCCTTGAATATCCTTGCAAGGGTGAAGAGCTGGTACATTGTTCCTGTTGAATCAGAGGTTCAACAGTCAGTCCAGAGCCTTCTTTCCCACACCACTTTTCCTTGGAAGCTGAGTGATCATTTGTTGGAGCATACCCTTTGGTACCCCTTTAAAAAAAAAAAAAAATGGGAATCACTATCCATGTCTGCCAGTTCAGCCACTCTACCCAATCTTCATGCAACACTGAAGAGGCATCCAGCTACGGCAATCCAACAATGTCCACCAATGCCACCATGCTACTAAGGAGCTTTTTGATTACCTCAGAGACCTCTGCCAGGGATACGTCTGGACTGTTTGGCATGCCAACTATATTAGAGCTACATTGCCTTGTTGCTGGCTGTGTATGGAGTCTCTTGTCTGCTGATGAAAGCAGTCAATACTTTCATTGCAAACTCAGCATTGGTATACTGATGAATACTGCAGTCAGAACCGTAGATGTAAATTCTACTCATAACTCTGAGATATTCTAGGTTAGAGCAGTGCCTCTCTGTGATGGTACTGTCCAATAAAAGCGTCATTAGCTTTTGTATCTGCCCTTAAATAGTAGCAGCCTGATATATCAATAGGGCTATCAGACACAAGACTGTTAAAATAAAAATCAGGACGTTGCAGTCTATAATCCATTTATGAGTGCTGATCTGCAGCTGTAACACATCCATGTAGCCCACCAGTGACCATACATTGGCAAGGAAAATATTGGGTGTAGATAGTCGATGAGGAGTTGGCCTTACCTTAGTTGTTAGCTATCTTATCTAAGGTCTTCAGCTCTAAACATTATCTTATTTTTGAAAATTTTAAAGGGCCATTTTTAATTCTATAATTGATAGATTGACGAATTGACAATTTGTAAAGTCAGAGGGTCAGAATGTTCAGGGGGGGGGGGGGGGTACATTTCCAATGTCTCCAGTGTCCTTGTACTGCTTGTTCAGCAATGTTTTTGATAGTTAAATGCACAATATAGTGCTTGGGACACTTTTCCATTCCATATCAAAACACCTCCATTCCAACACTCCGCTAATCTGACACACCTCCACTTTGTTTACAGCAGTCATAGGATTTGTTACACTTTAATCTCTGTCACAGACATCAAAATAAAAAACTGCTTGTTTAGGTTTTGAAATATATATGTGTTTATATGTTTGTGTATTTGTGTTTTACAGCCACAGCAGTTCATCTGAAGTCAAAGTTATGCTATCTGCTAAACATCATTCATGTCACTGTATTCACTATAACAGATTATTGTTACCAATGACTGTATATTTTAAGCATTATAGGCTCCAAAACATTAATCACCTCAGGGACACAGCGATACACATCAAAATATTGATCACTTTCACTTTCACTGACGTGTTATGTAGCACGTCAACAAATGCGGCGCAGGGCAGGGACGTCTTACCGTTTGCAATCAAAGTTCAGAAAATATGAGTTTCTGTCAGTCCTGTCTGCTATATCCATACAAGACTTTGGCAAAACATTTAGTCCAAGCGTTATTAGCTACTTCATTGTAGTAAACATGTAAGCTAAACCGAGTGACACAAAACCTCTGAATGAATGTTTGCTTACTGTTTAAGTTGCTTCAGTCTAATGAATAGCCTATAATAGCCTACTATATCACAATTTAGTTGAAAGTGTTTCTTGTTGTATTTCATATATTGAAATAATTAAAATAGCCTAATTATTGTTGATGCTGTTGTAGTAGTAGTAATAATAATAATAATACGAACAACAACAGATTATTATTATTTTAATGTTATTATTATTTTAATATAGGCTATTATTATGATTTTAATATTATTTTTTTACTGTAATGGTATTTTATCACTGATATTGGCTAAATGAAAAGAAAGAAAAAATTCTATCTGCTGCTCTTTGCAGACAAGATTCAAATAAATATTAACCCCATAACTGCCCAAAAGTTTGATATTCTTTCAATGTAATAGTTGAGTTGGTCTATCGTACATTTTGATGTCTTTTTAATGTTAAAAAGCTTCTCTTTTAGTCAAAAGGAGTGGAGGATATTGGATCTTATCACAATTTCTATCATTTCATTCACATCAATGGCAGTCTATGAGAATTCTGAACACTTAATTGTCTATGAATTATATACCATTTTAAAGAGTATTTTCTCACTTTTAATATGAATGTAACTTGCAATTGATACTTTTCCTTACTTTTTAAGTTGTTTTTCATTATTTGAAATATCACTCACATTGCCTTTTTTTTCTCAGAACTTCCAGCCGTTGTTGTAAATTTGTATTGGGATATAGAGGGTTAACCTGATGGAGCTGGTAACGGTGGACAGAGCACTGCTTACTGCTTTAATAAAGTTATTAAAATGTTATGCTGTTTTTCTTCACTTGTTTTCAAAAGAAGATACATGAACACTTCCACAACAACAGTCCAGCGTTTTTTTAAAAAATTAAATATGACTGCATCAGTCTGTGGGAAGAGAGGAAAGCTGTAGGTTAGTAAATAAATGAGCCCCTCTAAAAAAAAAAAAAAAAAAAAAAAAAAAAAAGAAGATGCTGCAAAGTGGTTGTGTCCATCTGTTCGGACACAACCATCCATTTACCTTCAAAATGAAGGTAAATGGTA
>JANJYP010121362.1:0-10301 GCA_024605115.1 Rastrelliger brachysoma | reverse complement strand
TAACCTGCAATGTGATCACAGTACAAAGGAAATTTCCAGTGCTGCATGTCGGCGTGTTGAATGAATGGTGTTGCCGTGTGTGCTGTGTAAACTGGAACTCCATCTGTGGTTCCTAAAGCAGGTAGTGCCCAGATGGCAGGATTGCAACTGACCACGCTTTGACCCTTCAGCCTACCCATTGCAAGCATCACCTCAGCTCCAGGAAAAAAGAATAGCTCACTGTGCATGAAAGCAGCTGCCTTTAAGTGAAGTGACGGACTGTTTTGCATAGTTTTTGTATCACTTTTCTCACTGGTGAGCTACTCAGCTTGGGAGCCTGGGAGACAAACTCATCCGTGATCCAACTCTGTACATAATAACCACTGCACACGCAATTTTCTGTTATATATACATACACACATATACTGTATATGATATATACATTTTCTTCTGATTATCCATGGTGGGTGTGGTGGCATTAGGCTGTGCAATAAAACACAGACATCCTTCTCTTTTTCTATTTTAGCTATTTGTAATTATTAGATTACCTGTAAAGTTTACTATTTCAATACAGTTGTGTAATTTTATAAAATAAAATTAATTTTTAACTGTGAAATAAACTCAGTCATGTGTGTTTAAAACAAATTTGAGGCATCATTGCAAAAGAGTTTTTTCATCTATTCTGTAAGATTATTGGCCAATACATTAATATTAGAATTTCTTTACTCCCTAATATCGGTATTGGTATCAGCAATATCGGTCCCATATTTCCAGAATTGGTTGAGCCGTAATAATAAGTACATTAAAATAACTTGAGGCATTATATAGATCGCACAAACTTCCAGGATGATGTCAGCTTATCCAGTAACATGTTAATGTTAAATATAGCTACAGTCAAAGGAGTCAGTCTATGAGCTATGTTTAACTAAGCAGAAATAGCAAGTATTTGATCAGGCAACAGACTGTCCACTGTAACAACAAAAAGAAATAGATATAATTGTTGGTGTGTTGTCTGAGAACAAGTCTCTCTCCCCCAAACACTGTATGATGTTTGCCCTCTCTGCATATGTGTCTCATGGGCTTTAGGGAGTGACCTGTGTCTGTGGGATGGTATGCTGCTTCAGCCAGGCGCCATGTGTAAATCCAGACACATTACATCAGATTATCAGATTCCTGAGCGCTTTCATACAAAATCAGATAAACCTGTATTTCACCTTTCACCCTCTAGCCTAGACCTCACATCCACCTGCAGCTTGTTTGTTTTTCCAGTTTGAAGAAAAGAAAAGCAGGTCAGCATTAGTAAATCTGTTCACTGATTGGATATCATGACATGCCACCTGGCTACATGCTTATCAGTACACAAATTATACAACTTGAAAAATATGATGAAACTGATGTTCGTGACAAGCAATCTCTGGTCATGCAGCTTAACACAGCTGGCTGAGATGGATTTCTGGGAGAACAGATCTGTTTTTAGACTTGAGTAATAAGTTTCTCTCCGATAGTGGCTGCAGAATACAGGGGCTTTTCTGAATTTAGTCCATAATGACTGAACAAACAGTGTTGCATTTGCGCGACCAGCATTATCAGCAACCCAGGAGATAACACAGGCTGTTTTTACTGGAGGAGACAATGGGAAATGAGGACTTGGGGTGGAGATGGTGGGAGTGAAGGGTGGGGGTACATGAGACCATTGTGAACTTGGAAATGTCTGGGTTTCTTTATGCCAGCATGATTAATCTCTCTCGCATGCACTCAAACATACATTCACTTTGTGGGAACTTAGTTCAAACCAATGGGAATCCTCAATACAATTACAATCTTCAAAGACCCCCTCCCTTGAGAAGTAAGGTATATATTGTAAATAAGATAACAAATGAATAGTTGCATAAACCTATATATTTATTTATAATGCCTCTGGGGTTTATTTTAAACTCTGCAGTGTAGTTTGCCGTTGCTTGTGAATTGGCACATTGACATTCCAGTCTTGTTCTCAGGCCCTCACACTGGTCTCCACATAGCCGTCCCCTGGGTCAGTCTCTGCCACAGTGTAGCCACAATTGAATACAGTTCAAGTGATCTAAATACTACACCCGCATTGACGACTGAGAGCCAGCTGAATAGATTAAAAAGAAAAAAAAGTCTTGCACTGTTCATAAATTCAAAGGAGAAAAAAATCTAATCTTTCTTCTACTTTTATGGAGAAGAAGTACAGTGTTGGGCAGTTATGTATTATTTAGTGGTTACTACAATGCAGTATTGTGAACATTTCTTCAGTGACAAGTTGTATAAGGAATAACAATTTAAAATTCAGTGATTAAATTGCAGCTACTCCTAGTAAAGCTCAGTTTGTTTAGAGCAGTAATGCTCTAGTGCACACATCAGCCTGAGATGTGTGAAGGCAGACAGAAGGCAAAGCCCTACCAAAAGAAGAGAAATGTCAAGCTAACATTAAGTTAGCTGTTGATGATAAATAGCTAAATACCAACAAAACACAGTCATATATTCTACACATATATTTGAAGTTTACATTAAAATAGGTTTACATTTTTTCAAGTCTGATAAAGTATTTTCAGTGTTAACGATGGGTGCAAAATCTGCAGTCCCTCTTTTTTAGTTATAGTTTCTAAGCTTCCACTGCAGATAAAAAGTGATCGTTTTTCCTAAAAAGTGGAAGATATCCACTTTACTTGACTAACTCAGACAGCTAAAGCCTCGTATTACTGTGATGGGCCACCTTCAGCTTCCTGTGTGTGTTGATCTCTTTCCCTCTGGCAGGAGCCTGGGTAGGCTGTCAAAGTAACTAGCCTCGCCTGAGAGGTTATTAAGTTACTTTGCGTCCTTATTTTGCAATCAACAGAGCAGGTATGTAATCATAAAAACATATTTGAGAGCAAAACTATTAATACTATAATCAAAATATGTTGTATTGTTAGTAAAATAAATGTGAATTGTTAAATAGCTAATTAAAATGTGAATCAATATCCAACTATCTAAAAGTTTTGTTTGTGGATCCAAAAGTTATACTTGCTGTTGAGCTGAATTTTGTGGACCTATGCTGAAAGTTGCAAGCGAAGTCTTGAAGTCTTTGGAGAAGACAGAAATGATCTGTGATGCTGTAATGGGTAAAACAACATATTTTGTTGGCCTGTAGCTGCTAGCTTAGATCACTTAGCTAATTACTAGCTTGTAACCCATTACAACATCAAAGATCATTGAATAAAAGTAATTCACATGCACCAATATAAACACAACATTCTTGGTATTAGCCTACTAAGACAGAATTTATGTGTAAACATTTATTTTCTCTCTTCTCTGCTCCTGCTCTGTCTACTCCATGGGATTCAGAACTCCCTCTTGTTTACTGACTGTTGATGTTGCCAAGCTGTCACTCTGTCTGAGACTAAACCAACAGAGACACGTCTTACATCTTTCTTTGAATCTTTGAAATTCAGCTCAACAGCAAGCAAAACTTTTGGATTGGCAAAATAAAAAAACTTTTGGATTCATGTATAACGGTTTTTGATGTCTTTTTTAATAATGCTTTTTATGTGCATATTATGGTATATTATGTTTGATTATGTTTGCATAATATAGATGCAAAAGTATCAGGTAAGAATACAGGGTACAAAAGGCCTGTTCTCCTGGGACACGCTGTCTTCTGACAGCTAGCTTCAATCAAACCATGGTTTCATGGCAGGAGTTATGGGTTTTACCTTATAAAACACTACATATATACCTCCAGTCATCATGCTGACTCCTTCCATATTTTCTTTCTTTTCTAAGTTGAATAAAACTAATTTGACATTTGAACCATTTGTTGTGTGGACTCCCTACTGCATTGCAAGCCTTAGTCATATTTGTAAAATATTCAGTTTACCTACATTCATGTCCAAGTCAAGGGGTATGAATTTTGCCACAATGCTTACTTTGTCCATTTTGAATCTTGATTATGCACTGGTCAGTATGAACAGGAGGAATGATTACAGTTTTACTGAGCACCTGACTGTTATTTTAAGACAAATTGTCAACTATCCTTCATCTTTAAATCCAACACAGACAAGACATCCTTAAAGTGTTAATAATCACTGAACTTAATCACTGAATTTTCATGTCAATAGATCACTCTTCATTAAAACTGCCATCTGCTCACTATGTGATAGGTCCAGAAGAAAGACGAATGTGAGTTGGTCAGAACTGAGACGTTATAAGTGCTAGACATCATTATTTAGTAATTAGTTAATATCAGTGAATCTGCATGATTGACATGTTCTTAATAAATCCATCCTGACTAACACTGAATCAGGATCTTTCTCATTACACATTTTAGTCATTACTTTGTGTCCCATGGCTCATACTCAATTATGATTCCCTTACCTAAAGAAAAATTGTGCATCCAGCTGTGTTGTTATGGGTAATACTTGTTTCACTTTCAGAAAATCAGTTTTGACTCTTAAATCTCTACAGACATTTTTGCTGCTGTGTTTGAGTTCAAAACTCCAGCTGAGGCATACATTGCAGTCTGACAACTTATCAGCTAGCACTAGAAAATGAGCTTCTCACTTCCAAAGAGAGAAACATCCCATTTCTCAGATGAGGTAAAGAACCATCTAAGTTGTGCGGTCAGTGTTAATGTATTAAAATATATATCGGACACTGTGTACCTTTGATCCTATAAATGGAAGGTTATTCAAGTTTGATCAAATCTCCAGAGAGAAGCTGATAGTTTGTTGGAATTACATCACATTAATGGATGTGACCACAAAGCTGTTATTGGCAATGACATTTTGGCAAACTGCCTGTCACAGTCCCAGCAGTGATCTCTTCTCTCATAATTGGTATGATTGCAGGACGCATTAGACATTCCTGATTAGATTGGGAAATGGTATTCTGAGAGCACTATATTGCAGTGTATAGGCTCTATTATCAGTGAAGACTAGCTGTGGAAAAAGTCACATTGGCTATGTACTTCACACTGTCAACAGCTGAAAAGCAGCCAGTTTTCTGTTTTAGCCTGGTACGTAACACTAATGATGTGATGATGTGTTGTGTGAGTCCTCAGGTCAGAGGCCAGTAGACACAGTGGGAAAGAAATGAGTTGTGTCTTTTGAGGTGAAATAAACTTTCTGGTGATTCAAGTTTTGTGGTGACTTTACTTACGTGGGGCACTCAGCCCAATCTCATACTTCATTAATCCTTTCCCAGCATGATGCTGCCTACGACCAATGATCTATTGAAAGAGGGGTTATTTCAAATCATCACCACTTTACCCACCCATCTGGTACTGTGATTTATAACCCAATGCAGCCAAGGAAAAACATAAGGAAATTGCAAGGAAACAAACATATCCCTCTATCAAACAGTAGTTAATAGTCAGAGACAATGATTTATTGAATCAGGTCAGCATAGACTGAAATAAAATCCCTCTGGTTCTTTCCAACACTGCTCTCTAAAAGGCAGTGAGTATTCTTCCATATTTCCTCTGGATCAATCTTATCTGTCTTTCTGGTGAAAATGGATTAAAAACATGGAGACAAACACTAGGTTCCAGAGACTCAGGTTTACACAGCAGAGCCAAATGTTGAGATAATAGGTTTCCCACAATACCCACAATAACATACGCCACGTTATTGTTATTTGAACACGGTCAATTGCCTCTGTTTAGTAAGCAATTACTCGGTGCGGCTCTACAAACTCGCAGATAGGTCACCGCCTCTCTGTGTCGCCTCTAATAAAAATAAAAAAAAAGTGTTTAGGTTGATTCTGCAGCCAACTTTACACTGTGATAATAGTTTTAAATAAATGACTGAGTGCTATTTTTGGTAATGGCAACACTGCGGTCACCAAAGTAATTGCTGAGATTTCGTAACATGGTGACATTACTGTGAAAAAATCAGACAGGACAAAAAACATTGCCCCATGAGCTGATCAGACAAGTTCTAATCAAGTCAACAGTTTTCAACACAAGAAAATGTCCGTAATAATCCCACGTTACACAGGAAATCTGTATGTGACCATAAATATGCCAATATAGAAGTTCATAGTCAAACCAGGAAGTCAATGTGTCAAACTGCGATGGATGTTTACAACAGACAGATTTGGTAGTACAGATAATTTTACACAACTATCTAAATAATTTTGACTTTCTTCCACTCTGTGGCTAGGTCAATGTTATTATTACTGAGGAGACAGATAGTCAAAAATTATATAAATAAGGGTGATGTAAAAAAAAATAAACTGGAATGATGATGTGCCGTGAAACCTTGCTATGACATATAAAGGGTTTCTAGAATCAGCCTATAAGCAGGAGAAAGCATTATCCTCCTACTGCCATTCAGTTTGTTATTTCAGTCCGACAGGTTTCGCCTGCCAGTATCCTGCATGTTATTTTGGAGCCATAGCTGAGATGTCAGACACAGGAAACATTGCTGATGCGTATGACAACCCCCTTAATGCCTGCTTCAATTCACACCATCCATCTCATTTTACAGTGACTGGTCATTTGTCTTATGTTTGTCAACCTTTTCCCTCAGCCAAGCATGAAGTAGGGTTTGACTGAACCTCCTCTTGGGGGAACTCCGATCTGCACGTACGCAATGAAGGTTCAGTGATGGACTTTTGTCTATCTCGTGATCTTTAGGGCTCTTTAATATTTATTTTATGACCCTTACTACAGTTGTACAGGTGAAACATATGTGCATTATTCAGAATAGTGTGAAATTACCAAAATACCACATGTACTGTTTCACCAGGTCAATGGATCAATGCCAGCTCAGTCATTACAGTGGTAATTCCCCTTTTAGAAAAGCAAAGAAATGGTTGTCACAGACACACATTTTTGCAAATGGTCAGTAGTTCAAACTACTTACAAGTGTACTTCACGCTACTGGCTCTGTAAGGTCATACTTAGGAACACATCATTACGTTAATATGCTGATGTTATTTATTTATTTATTTATTATTATATTATTAGCCTGTCAGCATGCTAACATTTATTGATTTTACTAGCACTCACCACAAAGTACAATTAATGGGAATGTCATTACTGTTGTTATTGTTTGTGTTGAATACATAGGATGATGAGATTGTGAAAAGTCAGGGAATCTCCAGAGTCATTACGATTCATCATTTTACCATGATGAGCTAAATATGATGGTAATCGATCCAATAGCTATGCAGATATTTCAGTCTAGACCAAAGTGGTGAACCAACCGACTGACCGAAATTTTTCCATCCACATCGCTAGCATGTCTACAAATAAAAACATGCAATCTAATAAGCAGTCATTAATGTAATAATACTGCATTTCTAATACAACACATGACTATAAGGACTTAATAACAATGTTGAATATAAACAAAAATAGTAAATTCTTGCAGTCATTCTGGCTCTAGATAAGTACAAAGTAATTGTACTGTACCAAGCTGAAAGGCTATGTTGCCCCTGGTCCAAAATAAAAACAAAACACTCACTGCAGTCTGTTGCTTAACAACAGTTGCCAGTCCCTTCTCATCTCAGGGCTTTTCATATCTGAAGGTGAAGCCACTAATTTTGGCTCAGTTATGTTTTCTCCTTTTATAGCACTCTTTCCTTTCTGTGACTGATTAAAGAGCTTTTTGTTAGATTTTCTGTTGAGTTTGCCATATTATTTACCACTGTCAGATTGGTGTTGTTTATATTACATATAAGTTTTTTCTGGTGCATGGACCACAGCATGAATTGCTCCTTGTGAGGTGCAGGACCTTTCAATTTTATGTCTGTGAAAGAAACAACAACAAAACGTATTATCATGTTCTGTTGGGGGATGTTTTCCAACCCTCTTTTCAAGTGAAGGTGTAGTCGTTTTTACCACTAAAAATATACTTTTCAAACCCATTAACACTGTATGAAAGAGCAGTTATGTGTACTCTAACTGGGAGGTCATGGAGCAACAGACACAAATGCTGAAACTATTCTTTTCTTTATTTTTGTTCGTTCTTTCTATGAAAATGTACACATTTGAAGAAAATAAATTAGGATTTTGACTTGATTTATTTGTAATTAAGTTAATTAATCTTGTATTGATTATGTCCAAAAGGGAAAACATATGGTAGAGACTATAGTTCAACTAAAAAAATCCTTTCATCACCTGGGCCTGAACTGATCTTAAATGACATGCGCAAAATGTTTTTGATGGCTGAATCATCATTCTACAGAAAGAGAGAGGCACTACAATAAACTAGCCTGGTAATGCCATCATATCCACTTGGCTGTTGTTACTGCGGCTCAAAGATTCAGCTGACTACTCATGAGTGTGCCAATACAATCCACCAGGAGTTTGACGAATGTTACATGAATGCTAGGCAGACTGTTATGGCAGGAGGTGGGATAGAAGTGGTAAAGATATCTGTTTCTATCACCAGCAACTTTAATTACATTGACAGAAAGTGGTGTCGCAGTGTGAACTTTCTACCAAAAATTTACCACATCAGAACTAAGATATCAAATGCATCTATTACAATCAGGACTGCGGAGTGCAGACGACCTAGATTTTTGCTAGCATATAAAAATAAGCACTGGCATCATCTGTAAGGAATTACTGGAGTTAATTTGAATTGATGATTTAAGTTCACCATGACCAGATCCAGACCCACCATACGGGAAATCTAGNTGTGTATTTATTTAATTATTTATTTATTTATTTTTGGTCAGGCTCTATTCAAACAAGGTTTAACCCTTTCTTTTGATGTTGAAAATTATTGTCAGTGTCGGAAACCTAAAAGTCCAAAACAAAATATGGAGTTACAAGGTTTCCACTCAACAGAAACATTATCCAATAGGAATAATTTTCAAGAAAATTAGGTCTAATGATTGATTGTTCTATTTGTCAGTTTGATGTCAGGGTAAGTGATGATTGGTTTGCAGGTCATCTTGAACTCTAATTAGGTTGTATGAACAAGTGTGCGGGAAAAATGATCAACTCGCATATAATGGACAGTGCTGGTGGTAACCAAAAGCGAAGCAGGACACATGAGCGTCAGTGCCCAGGGGCCCTTAGTGTACTAATCCAGACTTGACATCTACATATTTTGTTGATAAAAGCAAATAATTCAAATCAGTAAAATTAAAACAATGGATCAAAGGGCTATTATTTCCTAAACAACTAAAGACATAATCACTACTGAACCAGTCACAGCCAACTGTAGTATAATTTTAACAGTTATATAAGTTGCATTTATCTCATTTTCAATTGCATCTGTTAATGACGGTGTTATTTAGCACTTTTTTAAGGATGTGTAGACAGTAAAATGCATATCAGTATATGAGAGTGCTGCTACAGATAGAGACAGCCTTCCCATTGGGACAGTGATCTCAGGGTCATCTCTAGACACTCTGAGAGAATCTGTTATCAGAGATGGCCGGCAGTCTCTGACTGTGGATTGCTCAGTAGTCCCATTTGATTATATATCAAAACAACATACAAATATAAGACAGTTCAGCACAGGAATATCCTTGAGGAAGCACTGAAATAGTTAAAAACAGGTCACGCTATCATGCATGTTGGTGGACAATGATTTCTCCGTTTTGAAAGCCTTTAGAGGGGTATTCATAATCATATACATTGTTGCAATATCTTCACAGTAACAGTATTGAGGGTGTGACTGTGTTGTTATCAGTAGCTGATGACTTCCCATGACAGTTATGTAAGCGGACCAAAAACATGGAGGCATGGATGCAAATAGAGTGAAAACCTTCAGCAACGATTACATAAAAGCACCTACATATAGTTCTAGGAAACATTAAATTAACTGAGGGATGAAGTTCACTCTGTTGTTGATTAACAACATGGAAATTTGTCAGGAAGTCAATGTTGGTTTCTATTAAACATAATTACAATCATTAATTAACTTTATCAGTAGTAGCAGCAGCAGCAGCAAGTATACAATCAAAATATGTTGCACACTATCACTGGTCTCAAGAATCTCAATATTTCTTTCATGATTTACATTTACACCGGATATATTTAAGTGTCTTAATGTTGACTCAGATTTCTAAAAAAAATGTGAATTTGTTATTTTAAGTACTGCATGGAAGTATAAAGTAACATCAAGTGGAAATACTCAAGTACATTTCAACATACCAATTACTTTGCACCAGTGACTCAGTGCTACAGTTGAGTTAAATGTACTGAGTCAAGGTCATTTCCTCATTCCTGGAAAACAGTCTTATCTCCCAAAATGACTGGCTCCGTTTACTAACACAAGGAAGTATTCTTGCTTAGTGTACTGTGACCACAAATAATTAAAAAAAAACAGAAATAGAGTAAAATGCTCCCCTCTTCT
>JANJYP010121313.1:0-12312 GCA_024605115.1 Rastrelliger brachysoma | reverse complement strand
GAAGTATTCAGTCTTACTTTTGATATAAATACCTGATGCTAGTATTTTAATGATATTTTTCAGTTCCACATCTTGCCAAAACTTATTTGTCACTGATCCATAGATGTTGAGACAGAACACCACTGGATCTCTGCCCTACTTTTGATGTCAAAACATTTAGTGATTTCTACTTACTCCAATTCAGAGTCACATGTTTTCAATGCTGTAAAAATTTCATATACATTCAAAGTGTAGCTCTCAAAACTTGTCCTGTACTTATCTCAATTTAGAGTTTGGTTACTGTTCAAAAGTGTTTTGCGTGGGCTTAACAGCAGTCATTAATCACCCTCCTCCTACAGATTTGTCTTAAAACACCACAGAACAGGCCGAGCTGAGTACGACCGTTTAAATTTGTGTCTAAATGAGCAGCTGACTGCAGGGAAAACACCATTACACATGCTGCGACTCGCCACCTTTTCATCCTCTTAATATATCACTGCTAAGCCCTTGACGACTGTAACTCCCCATCTTTCACTTCGCTCGTAAAAAAAAAAAAAAATCTTGGGCGGTTTGAAATCCTCAGTTCAAGCAGAATGGGCCCCCGTCCCCATCAGCACTTCTCCCTCCATCTTTCACTCCAATTAGATTTCTTCTCTGTGGATCGCCTGCAGACCGCGCTGGGGTTTATTAGGATGCTTCTTACTAGATGAGAATCACCTGCTTGGACTCAAGAATAAAATAAAATGACAAGAAGCTTGATGAATAAATTACCTCGCGGAGTCGGTGGTGCGGATGATAACAAAAACACGTTCGGTGATGATTAGGCCTGCTAGGTGGGGGTGCAGGATTTGGTTTGGGAGGGAAATTAGCTGCCTAACAAGCAGATTGAAAAAGATAACTACTGACACACACACACAATCATAAAGCGCACACACACATAATCATAAAGCACCCACAAATACGCCCGTGCAGCCTGTGGAAGTCAGAGGACTGTAATTCTTTCATTTACGTTGCAGGTCATAATAAGAGCACAACTCCATTAATCTTGTGGCCAATTTAATTAGACTGTGATGACAGGAGGGTTCCTGGAGGACGCCACTTTATTGCTGAGAGTAATGATGATTCAGACTTGTGCAAAAAAAAAAGTGTTTAATAAGCACAGTGCGGCTCTGAACTTGCACCGTCACTTTGAGGATATACAGTAGACGTGGCAGCGGCTGGGAGAGCTGCAGTCTTAGAAAATTCACAGCATTGATTTTTTTTTTTTCGGTGGGGGAAAAATGACTTGATGCTCAGTGTGTGAAAAAACTAAAAACTAAAAANTGCAGTCTTAGAAAATTCACAGCATTGATTTTTTTTTTTTCGTTGGGGGAAAAATGACTTGATGCTCAGTGTGTGAAAAAACTAAAAAATAAAAAAAGAAGAGGATGTTTCATTTGGGAATTAAATTCTTCAAATCATCACAGTATTGTTTAGCTTTTCTTGCCAATTGCAGATGTGTGCTCTAGAATACAGATGCAGACTAACAAGCAAGCAAAAAGTTATTTTCATCTTACATCAAAAATGAATTTTCTTAAGCCAGTTCTACAAACGCTGAATCAGCAGTTATTGTTTGTAGGAACATGCTCAAGGCAAAGCGTTACAAAGCTGGGTATCTCTAGATTTCAACTCACAAGGATAAAACTAGAAAAAATATACTACACGCGCACACACATGCGCACACGCGCACACACACACACACGCACAGTGCAAACATACAAAGTAAAACAAGAAAAACAAAACAAGAATAATTATCTGAATCCCATCTGAAAAATATGTTTCTTGGTGAAGGAATCTTTTACAGAATTATTCTGAAATATTGAATCATGGTAAAAGACACAGATTTTAAAATGAAACTATTCATCTCCAAGGAAGAATTTCACTTGGAGATGAATCTTTTGAAAGACAATTGTGACAAAAAAACAAGCTCTCTACTCTAAATTTAGTGTTCTTTATGAAAATAAACAATCCATTATAAAAGACATTTTATATCCCAGCTGTCATTGGGCAAGAGATGGGGTACACCCTGGACAGGTCGCCAGTCTATCACAGGGCTCACACATATACAGACAACCATTCACACACACATTCAGACCTACGGGCAGGTTAGAGTCTTCAGTTAGCCTAACATGCATGTTTTTGGTGTGTGGGAGGAAACTGGAGTACCCGGAGGAAACCCACACAGGCATGGGGAGAACATGTGAACTCAGAACCCTCTTACTGTGAGGCAACAGTACTAACCACTGCGCTACCATGCCACCCCCAAAATCTTCATTAGTTTTTATTTAGTTTGTTTTTTTTTAATTTCTGTTCAGTTTTATTTAATTTAACAAGTGGTCCAGAAGTTTCACACAGTAGTTTCAGTTGTTTGAAACACAACATAAGCATACTAACGCTTAATAACTAACACAAATAACAATCGAGGCTGATAAGTCAGTCATTAGTTTAACATGACTCATTGTGTCCATAAAGCCATACATTTTTGTACCAAACTGTGTGCCAATCCATCCACCAGATGTTGTAACAGGCTTATATGTTTCTGGAAACAAAGTAGTGGACTGACTGACCAAATGGCTACAAAAGGTTGAATGACACTCAGAGTCAGGTCCTGTCCCATTTCAACCACTTCTACTTGTTTTTGCCCCTAGCACTCAGTGTAGGGGTAGTGTGTCTCATTGTTTTCAAGAGCAAGGGGTAGTGCTCATCATCCCTTAAAACCAACCCTTCAATCAACAGGAAGTCAGGTGCAGTCTCGAAACGTAGTGGAAGAAGAAATTACTGAAAACATAAAAACGTAGCCCAAACATGGCGACCAGCTCCAAAAAAGACCTGCACAAATGTAGATTTTAACGTTTAAGCATGCATCTTTTAAAAACGTCTTATTTCACTATAAGTACAACTGATTTCCGTATCGTTAAAACATGATTACATCATTTTTTTAATGTAACCTAAATTAGGATGGTTATGTATGACAGCTTTTGACCAATTTATTCCAGTGTCTATCTTTACATTACTCATAGCAACAGGTAACACAACCACTGCGACCAGTGTCTGTACCAACACCGGCATTTCCACATCACAACTGCGCATGACTTAAGTGAACACGTTGCTACACTAAGTGCTGTCCCATTTTGTAGGGTAAGATTTCAACCTAACACTTCTCACTTAATCGTGGAGGAGTGTCTAACTTTGGACGGAACTTAAAACCAAGTGCTAATGTTAAAGGAGGAAAAATGGGGTTGGGCCGTCTCTGTGCCTGTGGTAAACTTTGTTACCAAGGATAACCTTGTTTCTGTTTCTGTGTAGAAATGTTGAATTTAGGATTGTCCTTGTCTCAGGATCTTCACAGTTGACACTCCAGGGTATTACGTCAACATCTGGGGGTCATGTAGTTCTTATGAGCTATAAAACTAAATACATACTGTAGAAAAGAATCAGTAATTTTGTATTGTTACGTTTTCTTTTCTTCACGTCTCCACCTAGATATCACAAAGTAAAATCAATTGTTGTAACACTGCATGAGTCTCATGTTTCACTTGTAACATTCAAGCCTTAACTATTTACTGTTCCAGTCAAATAGGACCTATTTTGATATTTGAAAAGCATTAAAAACCACACCAGTGACATTATTTAAGCCTGAAATTATAAGACTACCCCATAGGGACATTGAATTTCCAAAAAGTGATATATTTTTTCACATAGTTGGTATTAAAGGTTCTTGTGAGGCTACTATTATTGCATCTTTCACAACAATGTCTCTAAAAGTACAATAAAAAACAACAACAACAGAGCCTGCAGCAGGAAACAGTCAGTCCGCCTCACATTGTCCTCTGTCCTCCACCGTCCTTATCTGTCTCCATCACAGTCATGTGTTCAGGTCATTCAGAGACACAACTCAGTAAAAGTTTACAGCCTGTCATACTGTCACGCTGTGTTACTCTGTGTATAATGACATGTCTTAATAAAAAGGCAGCCATTCTAATGCAGGTCCACTCAAGGGGTTTATCGACTGCTGCATCGACTCAGTGGCTTTTAGGGGTCAGCCCTGGTTGAACTGTTAATTTTAATTACACTTTAAGCACACATTTGTAAACAGTGGATTCTAACTGTTAAAGAGCAGTGTAACGGAGTAAAACTGATGGTCCCAGCGTTCTTCATGTTTTCATTTCTTGGTGTCGTGAGACTGCAGGCGGTTGGTTGGTTTTATTTCACTGACATATTAATACTGTTGTAATATTTTGGTGTTTCTTTTATTGATTTTGTGTTGAAGTAAGGGTCACCTCCTGTGGCTACCAGAGCTTCGGGGTAGTTATATGCTAACTATGGGGCGACCTTTTTAACCATATTGAGCCTCTAAACACACTCAGAAATCCAATCCAAGACCTGTGGTACATGAGTTGAGTCCTTATGAAACACCACTGTGCATGTTGAACTTCTATGGTGTAGTGAAACAGTATAAACTTTGTGTTTTTGTATGGATTCACCTCAGATACTCTGTTGAAAAACCATTAGGAGCTGATTGTCCAGCGTCTGCCAACCACTATATTTACAGAAACTAAAGGTTTGTCCTTGTTGTTTTGACCTCTCACGAAAAGAAATGATCCAGCAGTTCAGCAATATCTCCAATAAATGTATTTATTTTATTTATTCATATATTTTATTCACTGAGTGGTACATTTCAGCCAGCGTGCGTTAAATCTGTGCAGCAAATACGGGTCCCATGTGGGTTCCAGTTAGGGCTTTCATGGTGTTTGTCCATATGGGCTTCAAGTGAGTTCTGACTGGGTTTCAGTTGGAGGCAAACTGGGTGAGACCCATGTAGGCCCCATATGTTTGCCTACATGGGATCTAAGTGGGATCAGAATGGACTTTTAAATGGGGCCTGTTTAAAGGTCATTTTCAATCATAATGAATTTTTGTATCAGAAATCACATCACCTATGATCAGTTCATCTCATACCATCCATACACCTAACTGCAGTGTGTGGACCTTTAGAATCAGTTTGTTCAAGAATCCACCATTTTTAAATGTTAACATATCGGAACTAAACATATTTAATGTTTAACCATATTCTATGGTTGCACATTTCATGATTTTTATGTCCATTCTTGAAAAAAAATATTACTTTAAAAAATGATCATAGGTGACATGATTTCTGAGACAAACATTTATTATGACTAAAATGGCCTTTATTCAGTCTTTATTTGTCCAACTCAGAGGACGATTGACTGGGAGTGAAAATTAACTTTACTAAGGCAAGAAAAAGGTGTTGTTTATATCTTCAGGGAAGCTGGAGGATTTTCCACTTCTCTTGTTTCTCCATCATCCCAAAATCCAGCATTGGCCATGGTGTTATGAAAAGTTGTATTTGAAATGGTTTTGTTTCTTATTCTGCTGCTGCTTTGGATGTATGTAAGGAAGAGTGAATAACCAGTCTAACTTCCAAAACTGAATACCAATCATGATCAGTCTATATAGAATCAAAATACAACTGACCTGTATACCCTATAACCTGCTACTCATACTGACAGCACATCTCATTTTGACTCTGCCCTCCACATCACACTCTCCTGCTACCTGTATGAAGGAGAATAAAGAAGAGATTGCCTGCAGGCTTCAGGGAGGACATGCATTCAGAGTTTAGTGAGCATCCTGCTGCTTAATAGTCAGACATCTTTTGCTGCCTGTTAGTCCTCGTCAGTGTTTTGTATTTGCATTTAAAAGCTTAAGTTGCCTTCGTGTTTGATAGCAAGAGATTTCTTGACCGAGAGACAAGGTGCTGGACGCACGCACATACCAGTCGATTTTCAATTACGCTGGTTCAGTAATCAGCTGGGAGAAGGAGAAGAGCATACACAAGCTGTTTCTCATCCAATACAAGATGCAAGAGTTTAAATACTCTGACCAACATCTGGAATGTCACTGTTAACCTGTCCACTCTTGGGCCTCTTTTCTCTATGCTGTTACCTTTGCCCATGAGTGCCACATATCAGTCATTAATCTCAACTCTTAAATGGTTAAATGCATGCTGCATGGATATTGAATGAACATGGGCTTAAACAGGAAAGATATTGCAGGTCCCACATGGTTTCAGTAACATGGACCCCGCATGTGAAGCCATACGTGGGCTGGCTAAATGGTAAACATATTGGGCCGACATGGGTCTCTTCAACTTGGGCCTCACCTGAAGCCCATATGGGCAAACACATATAAGGTCACCATGGAAACTGTTTACAAACCCACCCATATCTGCAGTCCAAATGGAACCCTTATGGGCCCAAATGCACATGTTGAGTGGGTACCATCGAACTGGCTCCAAACTTCAAGGTAAATAAGCAGATAGGGATAAACACTATGTTGCATAGTTTCTAAGATCAACCAATCATAAATTCCAAACTCCACAATGTTATTTCCAGATGTTTTGTTTATTTTCTGTAAAGATAATACACAGTATCAACATAGCTATCACAATATGTAAAATATTTATTGATTTTTAGAGGTTGACAGCTTCATGTATGTATAGTATTGGTCATCAGATGTGTTTATTTATCAGTCTCTTTATTTGAATCAGACAATACAGGAAATGTGTCTGTATTTAAACACAGTGAGACTGTTAGTATGATGGTGGTTGACTTTTACACAGCTAACGGTGGTACATAAATAACAAACACAAATAATTACAGAAATGTTGAGAGCTGTTTAAAAGTTGTTGACAGCAGCAGAATGAATGACCTCATGAACTTATTCATTCAACACTGGGTCAGATTGTAAAGTAACCTGTGACTGCAGATAATAGAAAATATAAGAATGGATTTATGAGAGGGTAAGGACACATCATTTCATTTACATCCACTTGATTCCCAATGATCCTCCTTGTCAACCTGTTCTGTACTCTAGTAGCTTGGAAGATTCACAACACTCAAAAATAGGTCCAGACCTCAGTGTACAGTACTGTGTGGGGAGGCTATATCACATTTGCAGTTCCTGGAGAAAAACAGGTGTTTCATTTCACAGATAAAGTATTCCAATATGATCCCATCCACCTTTTCTGAAACATACGCGTCACCTCTAAAAAGCTTTCTCACACATACACACACACACTACATCTACCTTTCATTTTCCTCCAGTCTAATGGTTCCACTGTGCTGGAGGGTCTCAGTAACATTGATACATGCACATATGGCTGGGTGTGCTCAGTTATCAACACAGTGAATTATTTGCTTACCTTCACAGGGGTCCTCATTGAAATATTGAAAACAAAACAGAACCAAAAAAAAAAAAACCCAACATGATGAATTCTAATTTGTGCAGCTGTACACATCTCAAATAAAAGGTCTTCAAGGGTAAATCGAACACAAATACAGAGATAGAGAGATAGAGACAATTAAGCGCTGAGATGATCAGTGATGGGTTATATGAGAACAGCTGCTCAGTCTGTGCCCTGATCTGTCAAGGCCCCAGCAGCTGTTCCACAAACCTCTGATTGATTAGGGAGTTGTGTCACACGTACTGCTGCATACATGTTCCCCTTCATGCAGCTTTTTGTCTTTTTCTTTTGTGGGATGATATTTTGTTATAATATTTATTTTAATTAGTGAAATTAAATTAAAACAGACAAGGTGACACAAAGGACAAATACATTAAACCAGGTGGACTTAAAGTGTGTGTGTGGCAAGCTCAGTGCACAGTGGTTAGAGTGTATGTCATATGGAGCAGTGCTCTTAAGCGGCGGACCCCAGTTCGAATCCCGGCCGGCGCGTCCTTTCTCCGTGTGTCTACCCCCTCTCTCCCATTTCCTGTCTACAATAAATGCGTCTGTGCCAAAAAAATCTTTAAAAAAAAAAGTGTGTGAGAGAGAGAGAGAGAGAGAGAAACAGAGGGGTATAGTAATGTTATGTCCAATATTGTGTATTTAAAATAAGTTCAGTCAGGAACACTCTCGTCATAGATCAAACCATTTATTGCAACAAATGGTAATACAGTTGTATTTGGCGCTGGAAGTTCCACTTTAAAATGCTCCCTGGATCAGTCAGCAGCTTGCTGAGCTGACCCAGGGAGCGTAATGCAAACCCCCAAAAACAAGTGAAACATCCAACGCCACCATACAAACGCCCATGCTAAGCATCAGCCAGTTAATGAATAAATTAATGTGTCGCAGCAGCTTGCTGCAGACCTCAGAACTTCCTAAAGGAAGTCAGGCGCAGCATGCAACCTAATGAGGCCATTCTAGCATTATGTGTGAAGATAAATAAAACAAAACAAAATAAAACATACGACCTGCAAATGAAAGCATAGTGTCTGAACCCAATCAAATACATTTGATGTGGGATTTATTATTTGGAACAATAATGATGGAGACCTAAGAGTTCATCTCATTGCCTGCTGGGCTGCAATTATTTCTTTGACTCCTGGACGAACATATCTTTTGTAGGCAGCAGAAGTCCAGCGACCCATGACTTTTAGAGTAGCCTCGGGAACCACAGCGGCCGCAGAGGTAGCTGCTCCGATGCGGAAGGAGTGGGAAGTGTACAATTCAGGGGGTAGTCCGCATCGTTTACAGATGAGACGAAGGCGAGCAGTGAACCAGGACCTTGACATAGCCTTTCCTTTATCAGTCAGGAACAAGGGTTCTTTTTTCGATGCTTGGGGGCGCCACTTCAGGTACCGGGTTATGGAGGATAGAGGACAGAAAGCAGTATTAGTTTGGGATATGACAATTGATGAACCTTTACTTCTGTCTATTTTTGAATGTTTAAGGTAGATAGAATACATGTGAGAGTCAATAACTAAATCTGAAATGGTGAGGTTATGCTGAGGATCAAAAATATCTGAACTTGTAGTATATTCACCACACCTGAGAAACCCATAAAATGCTGTGAGAAAAACTGCCTCTAAAAGTGAATCCACATAAGCCCCAAAACACCCCTGCCTTAAATGATTCACCAATTTGTGCACTAAAGGTAGAGTGAAAGGAAGACGCTTATCGTTGCCGCCAGGATGTTCTTTTTGTAGGCCATTAAAGAGCAGATGGATAAAAGCGTTCCCAAGCAGACTACACACTGAAGGGTCTGCGCATCTTAGGTTGAACTGAATACCTGCTACAAATGCTTTGATGGAGGAAGGTTGCATTTTCCGGGATTCAAAACAATGTACAATAAAGGCACAGACCATTGAAATATTGACAGGTGTTACAGGAACATGAAAAGCCATACAAAAGGAAGTGAAGTAGAACCAAGCGGAATCATACATTTTTAATGTAGACTTTGCTAAACCAAAACGCATAAAATGAGATGCGGAGTCCATGTAGGCCTGCAAAGTGCTACTCAATCTAATACAGTTTGGTGGAATGCTGGGCAGCTCAGGCCTTGAGGAGCAGCGTTGGGGCAGAGAGTTCTGAATTCCTGAAATTTAAATCGGGAAAGAGCATCAGCAATTTTATTATCCAAGCCAGGAATATGGGCAGCACGTATAGTGAAATTGTTCATAACACAAGACCATGTTAATTTTCTAATAAACCTGTTAATGAAAGGAACTAAAGAGCGTCCTTTATTAATGATGTTTACAGTGGCTTCATTATCACAGAATACCATTATTTGTTTCCTTGACCACATCTTGCCCCACAGAATGCATGCAATGATGATGGGATATAATTCTAATAGTGCAGTCGATCTGAGATTTAGAGGAAGTGTAAGCAATTTGTTAGGTCAAGCTTCAGCAAACCATTGATCATTGTAGTAACCCCCAAAGCCAACAGAGGGAGCTGCATCAGTAAAAAATTTTAGAGCGACCGATGACTCAATAGCAGAATTATAAAAGAAGGATATGCCATTCCACTTGTCGCAGAGTTTCAACCAGAAGCACAAATCAGATCTGCTCCCTTCGTCCAGAGTAACGTGGTCATGCAGTCTCTCCACAGACTTTGACAAATCCAGCAACCTAGATATGAAGGACCTACCCTGAGGGATTATTCGCATGGCAAAATTTAGGTGACCTAACAAGGAGAGCAGGTCACGTTTGGTGAGCGTCACTGAGTTTATCATGCTCCTCATAGAGGCCTGCATGAGGTTGCTGTCCAACCCGATTCCCAAAAACTCCAGTCGTGTTAAGGGGCCAAGAGTTTTCTCCTCCGACAGAGGAACGCCTAGCTGCCTGAAGGTGGACTTGAGAGCTCTAATGCAACGATCTGACCTAGAATGGGGATAATCCACAATGAGAAAATCATCCAAAAGGTGCAACACAAATGGCAGTTTGCAATTGTTTAACAAAATCCAGCAAAGGGTTATTAAATATACATGGGCTACTACGACAGCCGAAGGTCAGCCTAACTGAAAAATACATTTTATGACGCCATTTTACACCGAAAAGATGCCACTGCGAAGGATGAAGCGGCATGACTTTAAATGCATCTGTTATGTCAGCCTTACCCAGCCATGCACCTTTGCCTGCCTGCGTGATGAAATGAATGGCATTGTCAACAGTAGTGTAAAACAGAAAAATGCTCAAGAGGAATGAGACTACTGATACTAGGAGTGCTATCATTATGAGGGGCTGACAGGTCTATTATTAAACGCTTTTTTCCGGAATATTTACGAGTCGCTATGCCAATAGGGTTAATACGAAAAATGGAAAAGGGCGGCTTGTCATGTGGCCCGATCATATATCCCTTTTCAACTTCCTTGGCCAGCAACTTATCCACCACCTCAGGCTCCTTAACGGCTGATTGAAGATTATTACACACATGAGACACCTTTGGGAGAAAACACAAACCAGCAAGAAAACCTTGAACCAGCTCAGTAATTAAATAATTCACAAAACAACGATTGGGATGCTTGATCAGAGCTCTGCCAAGTTCTGGGACGTTGACAGGAGTGGAAGGTTTATTCAGCGCTTTTTCAAGAGACGAGTGCGGCGGGGACACACGGACCTGGGATGGCCGTCTCCACAATAACTTGTTGAAGTTCCGTTCCTTGGATTTCACGGGTTGAGAAGACGGACCGGGCAGAGATTGCGGCGGCGTTGCAGTTTTAGGGCAGAAGTTAACTGTGTGAGAAAAAGATCCACACACCACACAGGACAGGGCCTGATGCCCTGTGAAGTGCCTGCTGATGATAGCCAAATCAACAACCGACCAATCCAGTCTTTGATTGAACTTCTTGATGTACATGGCCGCCTTAGCAGAAAAGGATTTATGATATTCATAAAACAGCGTACCCCCATATGACAAAGACAAATCCGAAATTATCGCCAAATAAGTGTCCAGTTCTAACCGCCGGTCAGGATAGACTTCGCAAATAACGTCCCTGTATACGCCAAAGGCGACATTAAACTCAGTCATGGTCAATGATTTTAACAGTCTCGGATCGCTTTCCTTCAGAATCACCGAGACATCCCCACACTTAATCATACGCTTATCAGACAGACCCATTTCCGAAGAGCACAACAAAATCTTAACTAAATTGATGTCGTTACCTGCCAAAATCTGACTCCTCAAGTGAGGAGAGACAGCAGCAGCAGGTGGAATGAAAGGAACCCCCACTGCTGCAGCGGGAACTGCAGTTCCCAGGGTCCGGTGTTGAGTGACGTCAGGTGGGAGAGCGTGGACGGCCTCCGGCACAGCTGTGGCCAGCTGTGGCAGTGAAGGCGAGGGTTGAGGAAGGGAGTCAGCGCGGGATTCCAGGAGGTGAAGGCGGGCGTCCATCTCGGTGAGGGAGGCCTGGATGTTGACCAAAGGGTCGAGAACTGGGTCGTCAGCGGGAAAACCAGCGTGCGGTTGAGGGCGAAGCCTTTTAGCCGGGGTACCAACGCTTGCCGGTGGGGTAGAAGCAAAGGCAGTCGGCGGAGTGGCCACAGCGGCGGCGCGAGAGCTGTGCTTCCGCTTGGCGTTGCACTTCTTGGGGACTTGAGAAGAAGTGGTTGCTGTAGCAGGGTGGTCGTGATTGTGCAGATGAGCGACAAAAAAGTCGAACAACTCTTCGAGACTCACCCCCACAGGACTGGAGATATTACGGGAATATAACGCCTCAAGAATCTTCGCCACCGGCCAGTTCTTAATAGAAGGAGAGGTTTTCTCAGCCAGCCGGGAGCTACGACGGACAGAACAGCTCTGGTCTATGCTGTCCACCAATCCATCATCTTGAGTGTCCAAAACACACTCATCCAAGGCAGACCCATCATCAAACTCAAGAAGAGGCATGATGAGCGCAGCGCTGAGTAAAACGCAGAAATTGAACAGGTTCACAACTCTCATAACTTCCAAATTCAGCCAGCAGCAACGACATCAAGTGTGTTGAAAGC
>JANJYP010121291.1:0-22434 GCA_024605115.1 Rastrelliger brachysoma | reverse complement strand
CCCCTGTGATATATCATGAATATGTCAATCGTAGGTATTGTAAAGATGGATGCTGCAGCAGTGAACCTGACACCTGAATCCTAATGACTGACAGGCTGGAAAAGAAATAAGAGCAGGGGCTGGCTCTAAATCTTAGCTTAGCTGTAGTTTCGTTGAAATGAGATATATGTTGATTGGAGCCATGGTTTTGATGTCTTTGTGTTTGTGCGCTGAAGTTTAATCAGACTATATATTATTCTGAGCAGACAAAATAAATGATGAGGATAAAGATCAGACTGGTNATGTTGATTGGAGCCATGGTTTTGGTGTCTTTGTGTTTGTGCGCTGACGTTTAATCAGACTATATATTATTCTGAGCAGACAAAATAAATGATGAGGATAAAGATCAGACTGGCGACTACCTGATGATAACGATGATGCTGTCAAAGATGTTGTATGGGTTCCTGATGTATCCAAACAAACCAAAAGCCAGCAGCATGAAGCCCATCTCCAAGACAAACATACTGGTGAAAACGATGTTACTGATCTCCAACACATCAGTCAGCTCCTCCGGCTAGAAGGAAAGAAGAGGGAGGGAGAGTAGAAGGGGGTGAAAGAGAGAGATGGGGTAGATAAAAAAAGGAGGCAGAGAAAATCAGAGAGAGAATGGTGATAAATTTGATGAAGGCAAAAAGCAAGCAAGGTAGAACAAAAGGAGTTAATATATCTACTCTATTACCCTAAAGCTGTAAAATGGCCTTTTGGTCTTTGTGCCCTGAAATGAGACATTATCAATCAAGTCCGGAGCTGCAGTCAGGCTCAATCAATCAAACAGCACCAACAGCACTGCTGATCTACTCCACTTACTTCACAGTAGTCAGTGATCCAGCAAATATTTATCTGAGGCCCTCTCATAAAGCATGTAGTCCTGTTATTTATGGAAAATGCACCAATTTTGTGCTCTGTTAAACACATTATAGAGTTGCATACTCAACTTTTCTTTATGGAAATGGTTTGGCAAAAGAAAAACCAGAGACCTAAATGCGGGGTAGGTGCTTGTCTTCCTGTCCTAGCTTTCCAAACATACCATACTCAGTATTAATCCAATCCCAATCAAACCAAGCATAAATGATCCCAGAAACAAACTGTCTGTTTCCAAAAGTCTATCCAGACGCTGTTTGTCACAAGCTACAAAGATATACATAATTCAACTTATGCAACACCATTATTCTGATTAATTTATCAGTGTGTGGACATTTGTCAACTATGCATTATTAGATATCTTATATTTGCTTTTTTTATTGCTTTCTTATACAGTATCATGATTCCTTGGTGACACATAATGAATTATAATGATTTCCTTTCTAAACTATAAATCATTATACTCTACATTATGCAGCACATTTTATAAAGCCCTTTAACCTTTGATCCACAATTTTACTCTGCAGTCACATGAGGCAAACTCATTAAAACTAATTGTGATTCTTTTCATCTGGGGATCAACACAACTCAGGCCCAAAGCCCATTTTGTGGCCTTGCCCATGGCATATATAAGCAGGTAGACCATATTCTGCCCTAATAAACACACTGATGAGATTAATGTAAAATCCCAGATGCCTTGCACTATTGGCATCCTTGAGGAATGTCCATTGTTGCATTTCATTATGCTGTGGTCATGCATATAAAATATGTAAGCTGAAACTGGAATAAAGGAGATGAAGAATTTCCCTTTCGTAATCAGCACATTATGTAAGAACCCTACATGAAGATAAAATCATCTGTATTCATAGTGATGATTTTCCAAAATGAACACTGTGTTCTCTTGTGTGTTCAAAAATAACAAATACAGATACACAATTCAAGCCACCAATGCATCTAATACAAATGAGGATCGTGGTTACAGATAGAGGGCACCATTGTACATAGCACTGACTGCCCTCCTCACCTCTCCTCCTCCCACTCTAAACACAAACATAAACACAAACACAGAACCTACTATGATGCAAATGGCAACTGTTTTATAGACCCCATTCAAGTATATAACGGCTGTGTTTCACTGTAGAAAAGATTCATTTGAGTGGAGCGTCACTTTAACGGACCTGGATTTCTCCTGAATGCCAAACTGATTTAGCATGCAGCACTTTGTATCTCTTTCAGTTTTACAGATATTTGATCATTTGTTGTTACCGTAACAAAATTTATGACCATATGCTTTACTGTATTGATGAGCTTTCCAGTTCCTCAATGTGATTACTAAAACAGACATCCTTACACAAACACACACATACACACACAGACACACACACACTTATCTCTAGTTTTATGGTAGTTGAAAAGATGACTTACTAAATCTGGTAAAAACTTAAAGTACAGCAAAGGGTGGTATTATCTAAAGCATGCTTCATCTACCTTTTTGTATATTAACTCATTTTGGCTAATGAGCTATTGAGTTAATTGGAACAATCTTGCGACTTGNTTTTATAGCCTGGGCTACAAAAACAATACCACATTTGTTTTAAGAGCTGGACAGACTAGAGCTGATTTTTTTAGGATTTTTTTTTTCAAATTGCCAGCCAGCACATAAAAAGCTTTAAAGCACTTCAGCAAAGCTTTGACAGAACTCTTAGCCAGCTATTCTATCTTGAGCACCCAGTAGTCAACACACATATATTATAATGTTTAACAGTGGACTATAACAGCATTTTCATTGGCTTTATGCCTACTGTCAGTTCACTGGAATGGAAGGGCATACTGTGGACGTGCAGGGCAATAATTTCGATATAATTCTACAAAGCAGCTTTAATGCCTGCTAGAATTACAAATTTATCTCTGCTTACCACTTTATAGGCCATTAAGAGGAAAGAGTCCATTGTGGCTGACATGGTAGCCAAAGGTGTCAAATGCTAAATAATTCAATAAGATGATGGCATGGTTTTCCTTGGTTGCTGATGTAAAAAAAAATGACACATCAGACTGATTCATGGTTCTTGTTTTCGCTGATGAATATGCTACGCAAAGCAAGGTGGATGGAGAAAAAAGTTCAGGGGCTGGTGTAGCTTAAAGGTTTTCGTTCATGTGCTGGTGGCAACAAGAAAATATGGGTGGAGAATATGAGACACTTGTCCCTACAATATTTGTATTCGACCAATGTGTCCTTGAGTTGTGATCCCATGATGCACTTTATTTTAGGGTAGCAGTTTAAGATTCCCATGATCATTAGTGACTAAGTGGTTTCAAAGCAAAGAAGTGACTCTTAACCATATGTCAATATATTGTATGTAATCTACCATAATCCTTAATGTGCATTCTGAAGAATTGCTTTAGATGCTGCTTTCCACTACCATCATTATGTTTGTCAGAGCAGGAGATCAATCAAAATTAAATATGATCTCAGTTCCCAGAGGAAGACATTTTCTAGGTTTGTGCACAGAATACAATTTTGCATATGACCTTCCTCTGAAAAATATTTGGCACAAAACCATAACAAGGAATTAAGAAATAGTGTTCATTATTAAGCAAGGCACTAACATAAAAACACTTTAATTATGCAGATCACAGCATATGCAGTATCTTAAGAGTCTGTCATGTGTTTTAGATTTAAGTTACATCAACACAGCAGGGAAAAGTATTTTCTGTAATATTCCATCTTGAACCTCACAGACATCAAAAACCACAGATGGAAAATGCTTCAATAACTTGAAACCTGTTCTTTCCTCACATATTTGTTTAGTGCGCACTTAAGAATGTGTGTGAAGGTATGTCTGTTTGTCTTTCAATGCTTTTTTAAAAAGGCAATATATCAGGTCCTTACACTACTGTACCTGTTGTATCTTTTAATGATACATTACACAAAGTTACCTTAATGATTACCTTAATTGTGCCTTTCTTTATATTTGTGTGTGTTTTTAAATATACAAATCTCAAGAAAAAAAGCTTATGTTTGATCTTAAAAGATCTTAAAAGACACACACAAGGGGGGTGATGAGTACTGAAAGGGGTGGGGGGACTCGTATGTAATACTTCAGTGTGTGTACATGTGTGTATATGTATGTGTGTGTGTGTGTGTGTGTGTGTGTGTGTGTGTGTGTGTTATTGGCCCAATGAGGCTGTGGCTCCCTTAGTCATTCTAATGTTTATACCACAAAGATAGAAATGCACACACGCACGCACACGCGAACGCACACACACACTGCCCATTCCCTCTTTTCTCATCTTTGTCTTCCCTCTCCTCTAATTCGCTCTCCAGAGGATGTGTGTGTGTGTGCACGGGCGCAAAAGAATCTTATCTTTGAGCTTTCATCCATTCCTGATGGGAAAAAAAAGGTCGAGTGTGTGTGCACGTATAATTTACTTACTTGGGTGTCAAGCTCACATATCACCATCTGTCCCATGGTGGAGCACGGGAAGGGTGAGTGGTACAATTGGGCCAATATTTCCCAGATGTTGGCCACACGGGATAAAGTAGAAATATAATCCTGGAGGGTGTGTGATAGTGTCTGGGTGTATATTTGAGTGGGAGAAAGACAGAAAGCGAAAGAGCTGTGGGTGCTGCTCCCACACTCCTTCCCACCTCCTCCTCCACTGGCACTAATTTCCTCTTATTTAGGCTCTCAGACAGTAAATTTTCACACACACAAATTCCTTGTCTGACAACCGACAACCCTCTTAAAACCATTTGTTATTCATATCCAATCTAATCTGTATAAGTCACACAATGTTGCACAAACACCCCAAATTTACATAAAAACTGAGGAAGACAGGAGCCTGTTCTCCTCTCTCTTACCTGCTCATGGTATTCTATCCCCATGCTGAGAGTATTGACAAGGATGGCAATCATGATCCCTCGGTTGAAGTATTTACTTTCTACAATCCTCTTCAGTTTTTCCCTGAAGCCTACCCAGGCCCGAACCACTCCGTTTCTATACTCCATAACCACCCGCCGTCTGCTCCGACCTCGCCCACCTCTCAGATCTACTGTCTAAAGGGCAGGAAAGAAAGCCATTTAAAGAGATGCAACAAAGGTAACAATGCTGATTTAGGGTGGGACGTTTTTAAGTGCAGTTTCAGTATAGAATCATTATAAAATACAGAAACTATAAATAATTGCATTTTCATAACAACTGTGTGTCACAAATTACTGATTTATTATGTCTGTTGTCACAAAGTTCACTTTCAAAAGTAAAATTTTCTTGGTCATCATCACCATTATATCATTAATGTCACATCATCCCTACCACAGGCTTCATTATCCTCATTTCACATCATTGTTAGTGCACCCAATTCATCCTGACCTGGGGGAAGTCATGCAGCCCATCAGCCTCTCCCCTGCCTCCCTCCAGGTCTCCCAGTTCCAGCTCCAGAGTCTCCAGGCTGCGGGCACACATAGGGCAGCTGAGCAGTTCCAAGAGCAGAGGGCTGGGCACCACTCCTGCCAGTTGATACAGCAGCCTCTGGCGACCTGAAGGGGAAATTGGTTAGATACGGTTAGAAATCACAAAGGAGTTGTTCTTAGTTGACCTCATGTGCTGCTGTTGTCTCTTTGGCTTTACTGTACAGAACAAACAAAAAAGCTTATGTTGAAATTTTCACCTGTTGCACAGTTTTGTCATCATCAAACAGTGAATGTAAATCTTGCTCATGGTAAAATTCAATGTACAGTTTGTTGGTCAGTTTTATGGTGGACATGGGAATTACACTGATACCTATTTAAGTATTTAATTACTAATGATATTGAATAAATATTTAAAAAATATCTATGAACAATCATAGTTATACTAAGATCAGGGTGTATGTATTTAGTATCAGAGTTGTCCTATGTCCATTACAGTTTAGTTTTCTATCAAAGCTGTGCCAATAATTAGAGTAAAACGCAAGGTGTGTGTTTGAATAAGGAAATAAGTTTAAAAAATATGACAACAGAGACAAAGACAATGAAAAATAGTATGGCTGGAAAAAATATAATGAAATTTACATGGCTGTTTTATATGGATGACTTTTAGTATAGAACCAAAACAAAATGGTTTTATAAAACGAGCTTGCCCACAGATCCATGCTGACTCTTCTCACCCTCTGTTCTCTGACTACTGCCTCTTAAAATCAATGGAGGGACCACAGAGTACTGCTGAAAACTAACAGCACCAAAACATGCAACATAAGCTCTTCAAAAGCAGCATTAACAGTACATAATGTTGTTTACAACTGCTTAATACCTTGAGCTATAAAAAGACTTGCAATAGTTGTGGCCACATTTCATAGTCTTTTATAATATCTTAAATGTTATGTTCCCAACTCTTGACAGATCGTTTGGGTTCTCACAAATTCCACGCCAACATTACTTTTTTTTATTGCATTAGCAGACAAACTCTAATCCCATTATGTTACAAAACATAGCAGAGATTGAGTCATCTGACAAAGATGAAAGCAAACATTTAGACACTTTTGACTCCATCAAAAAAAACTAAATATGTATGACAGACAGGAGAGTACATTTGCACAATTTATGAAAGCATATTTAGCATTTACACTTTTAGATTTTACTGCCAGTCAACCGCAAACCATTAAATTACCATCAGTTTAAGTCATTTTAATATTACTGAATGTTTGATCTTCAATAAAGAGCAAAAGAAAATGATTCAGATTGATTGAATACATATCAGATATTTACTGAAACGTTGAACAAACGAGTGTTTGTTTCATTTTTTTCTTTTTCAGCTCTTATCCTCATCACTGTCTTTATAGCTTGTTCCTTTATCACATGTCGCACAGTAACTCTTCACTCCAGCAGGGAACTAATTCATGTGTGGTTAATTATATTTGGGGTGTCGCCGGCATCGTCTGAGTGAGCATGTGTATTTGTGTGCAGTTAGTGTGTGTAGTTGTTGGTGGTCTCAAATCAATGGGACAGAACAGACAAGTCTATCATACAACTGCTGCTTTTTTGTTTTACTGGGAAAATCAGCATGGCTTTATGTTGTCTCCTCTCTGTGTGTGCTTTGTCCTTTTCTCTGTCTCTGCCACATGCCGTTCCCCCTGCTAACCCTGTTTTTTCCTCTCCCTCCTCTCTTTTCCCTCTATTGATTTAATTTAGTTTTCTCTCTGTCTCCCACTCCTGTCCTCCCCCTTTGGATCTGAATTTTTCATACTTTATTCCTATATTCTTGACTCCCATCTGTTTCTTCTCTCATCTTCCACGTTTGTGCTACTTTACAGTGTCTACTTTTCCTACCCCCTGCCACCCGCTGTATATCGCGTTGATTTCCTCAATCCTTCCCTTTATCCACCTCTCTACATGGATAACTGTAGCACTTGAGACATGGATTTTCTGTCAGAACTCTCTAAGTGCTTCTTGAGACGCACTGGCACACACAGCAGATGTTGCCTGAGGCTACTTCAGGTCAAACCAAACCAAGAGGACTGAGGTACATGCAATAATAAAGAGCATGAAATGAAGATGAAAACAGGACAAAAAAGTGAGTGTGATTATAAAAATGCAACAAGGCCCGAAAGAAATGCACAGCACAGTGAACAGAATGTGAAGGGGAATTAAAGTAGAGGGGATCATAAAAAGAACTATAAAAAAAGACAGGCCAAACATTTTTCTAATGTGTGTTTTGGTTCAACTTTTCAACAAATTATTGTTCCACTAAGGAGATGAACAGGATTATTTTTGATGGCTTGTCTGGTATGGTTGGTATGTGGCTCAGGCTATCACTTAGTCATCATTGGCTTACTCAAGCTAACTCAAGATCTTCTAAATATTATAAATTGAAATATGTGTGTGTGTGTGTGTGTGTGTGTCCTCTTACTGTGCTGTCCCATGAGTTGGTAGAGCTTGTTCAGTGTCTCTGTGTGCTCGGACGCTGGGTGATTTGGCGGATGCCGATCTGGACTGCGCCCGCAGTGCTGGGAGTGGGGTGGTGGTGTCTTGCTGCTATAGCTGCACACAAACGATGGCAGGATGGTTGGATAGTTCATCCCCCCATTTAGTCTCCCCAGCAATGCCCCCATGTCCTGCGTAACAACAGTTGGATTGCCGCCACTGCTATTTCCATTTGTACTTCCCCTCCTCACAGGAAGTGACTTCATTTCAAGCTCCTCCACTCCTCCAATATCTCCCTCTCCATGTGTAGACTCAGTGGTCGCCACGATCGGTGTGTGCTGCCCCCCATTGCTGAGGCGACAGTGCTGGTGCTGATGGTGCTGCAAAAGGTTATGGATTGGTCTCAACCACAATGCATTGCCTGGGCCTGCTCCTGCTGTCCTGCTGGAACTGTGCCCATGTCCATTACCTCCGCCATTGCTTCCTCCGCCACTGCCGTTAGGATTCACCTTTTTACGCCTCTTGCTGTTCAAAGGAAAAGAAACAATATTAATAATAATAAATACATGAGAGTGGATAGAGAAGGTATTATTTCCAGGTCTATATGAAATTGTAATACTGTAGTACTGAGGTATAAAATTACCAAAGGCCAATAAATAAATTACAACCGTTTTTTGCCCCACATAACTTAAAAGGTGATGCACATAGGGAAAGGAGAAACCACAAAAATAAGGAATTACTGGTCAAAGTCATGATTGATTTAATGCAAGGAAAAATTATACAATTAAAATTTTTATAAAGGGAATGTTCCCTGATATTTTGACAATCACAATCATCCTCTTTATCACACAGGAAACCTTACCACGTGTGAACTCAGTCTAGAACACAGTCTAGTTCAGTGGTTCTACAAGTGTCCACAACCCATAGCCAGGAGGTCCATGAAATAATTTCCAGTAAATTATAAAATTGCGTGTAGCTACATATGGGGACTGTTTGTGCCAAGCTGTGCAATAAAACAAGCATATTGTGTCCATTACTTCAACATTAGCTTTGGGCCAATAAAAACTCTTAAAAGAATGTGACAGACCTCGTCAATCTGTCATGAATCACTAACTTCACTCAAGGCGCAAGAAACTGTTCTGCTTAGCTTGGCTTATTAGCCAGCTAGCTAATTGAAGAGCATGAAGAAACAATTGTGTTGGTCCACACTGTCAATTGAAAATAAGCCCAAATTAGAGAATATGATGATAGTTATATCAAAACTGGTTTCAACAATGAAGCCAAAGCACCAAACAAAGCACCTGGAATATGAGGCCAAAACATAATATCTTTTCTTTCATAAGAGCAAGGAAGATACTTGCCAAAAAACATTGACGGTGAATGTGCATGTGGATGTGCCACTACTTCAGAGAAAGCATACAGTGCTTCTTATCTGGTGACTCAACAGGCAAGTAAGAAGCCACACAGTTGGAGCTTCCAGCGGAGGTTGAAATGTGCGAAGTTACACTTGGGACAGAGGCGGATAATAAACTGAAAGTTATACTTCTCTTAACACTTACTTTAAGGATTGCATTCCAATGAGCAATTTTCTTTTCAGTGCGACAAACCAAGAGACATTGCAATTCTATTCTGCAAGAAGCTGTCTGGGAGGACAATGAATGAGGAAATATCCATGATTTTCCTGGGTGCTTGCATGACTGAAGAAGGCTTGAGCTGGGAATCATGTGTGGCCCTTTGTACATTGTACAGTGACGACAGCCAAAACAATAAGGTTACTGCTCTAGCAAGGCTGCCAACCCAAAGATTATGAGTACATACTGTATGCTGCATTGGCAAGTGTTTGCATCCAAAGGCATGAAACCAGACGTTCACTTTGTTTTGAACAGTTGTGACTGCAGTTTATTTTATGAAGTCAAGGACACTGCAGTCACGTTTGTTTGGACAACTTTCTAGGGAGATGGATGCTGGGTATGACACACTGCTTTATCACTCTCAAGTGTGGTGACTCTCTCATTGTAAAGTTTTGCAGCGGATGTTTGAGCTATGCATTGAGATGTTTATGAGAGAGGACAAACTCGACATCACACCAACTTATTTTCTGATCTGTAGTGTGTATCAAAATTGGCCCATCTTGCCAGTTTATTCAACTCACTCAACAGTCTCGACCCCCAAGGATACCATGCATCTATCCTGGAATTCAGCAACAAAAACACAGCCTTCATGAAGGAAGCAGTGCTATGAATATGAAGAATACAAGATGGAGTAACAGACATGTTCCCCCAACTGAATTTTCTTTGTCTACTTAAACAAAGTGTCTGTGGCTATAGTGAGAGATGTAGCCACTTCTCACCTCAGTGAACTGAGCAAGCACTTCATGTTTCTTCAGTGTGAACAATGCTACCAAGGCCTGAGTGCCCAAACCCTTTGTTTTAGCTACAACAACAAGCAGCCTTACCAGTGAGTTTAAAGAGGAGCTGTTGGTTTTATCCTATCATAGGACATTGAAGACCTAATTCCAGCATGTGACTCATGCAGATTTTTGGCCCTCCCTCTCACGAGTATCCTGACCTCACTGCCAAGGCCATATAAATACTGCTCACCTTTCTTACCACTTACCTCAGTGAGTCCTCATTCTCCACTTTGTCTGCTATGAACACTAAGTACAGGGCTCGTTTGCATGTGGATAATGATGTTAGTCTGCCTGTCATGCATCACTACAAGAATGGAGAAACTCTGGACTGAGAGACAGGATAACCTAAGGCTAACCTTAATTTAGTGAGCTCATCAAGTGAGTTACTGTGAATTGTGTGACCTAAGAACATAAGATTTCTTACTTTGGATAATTACTGGACAATGGTGATTCTAGGCAATCCAACATCTGCTTTTATAAATTCAAACATTAAAAACTGTCCAAAAAGTTCTTGAGCATGAACAATAAACTGTACAACCAAACAACAAACAGCCCATAACTAACCTGTGCCAACCGGAGTATATCCTCTGCAGCCTGCGTGCGAACTTGCGATAAAGGTGACTGATGTAGCGTAGCATCTCCTCGTAGCAAGAGCCTGGTTCACTGTAACTGGCAAGCGTGGAGTCATTGGACATGTAGCGAGCACGCTGCTCCCTCATTAGAGCGTTCTCCCTTTGCTTTGTCTCAGAGAACTGGGTGGCAATGACCACCAGGCACAAGTTGATCATGAAGAAAGAGCCCACCTAGATGATGAAGTAAAAAACAGCTATTGAACATGACTTATAAAATGATAAATCAGCAGCAGCTTAAATGCAGCTTTGTAATGATGTAGAAGCAATTTTGTTAACGGTTTTCACATATGTGTACTGTTATAGCTGCAACAAATCATTCAGCTTGCTGTTACAATACAACACTGTGGAAACATCATCAATATTTTATTTAAGGAACAACTCACTGCTGACTTAATCCTTCCTCAAGGTGTTACAAAGTGTAGTAAAACTTAACATGTTGTTACTTCATGTTGTTAAAAAGGGAAATTTGATGATAATTTTTTGTTTTTCTTTCAGTACCTTCTCTCTCCCCCATTTTCTGAATGAATGCATAATAAGCACTTTTACATCAAATGACAGGCTGGCAGGGAGCTCACAGAGCATTGCAAAATATAGCCTCAGCTGGGATCTTTGCAAACCTCCACAAGAGCCTTATAAGAGCGAAATTACACAGGATAAGAAGTGTGCAAGATTCAACAGAAGGAAGTTATGCTTGAAGCAGAGTTTAGTGGTTAACTTTATAAAGGTTATTTGGGGTTTCATAAACCAGAACTGAAAAACAAGTACAAAAATATCTTTCAGACAAATATATTATACATATGAATATTTGTTGAACTTTCAAACCAAACACTGCAGCCAGTGTAGAGCCGTAGACAAGTGAGCACTGTTAAATGAATGTGTATTTCAGTCAGTTGAGACCTGTCCGGTCTCTAATTTCAGTCCTAATTGATTTGTTTCGTGTTACTTATTTATTTTGAGTCTGATGTGAAGAATCTCCTGTATCGGATGCATTTTCATTAAATTTCATTAACCTTCTTCATATTATTTATTTCTCTCTAAATCATGGAATACAATGTGTTGTGTTGAAAGTGATTGTTGAATGTGTTTTGTAGTAACACACTGAAATATAAGGTAAGGTTGTTAACAAAAACACAAATCAAGACAAGTAGGTACTTACAATAATGAGCAGTATAAAATATATAAAATTGTAGAAGGAGTGAGCATCCATGACATAGTACATGATATCTACCCATCCTTCCAATGTGATGACCTATTGGTAGAGAGAGAGAGAGAGAGAGAGAGAGAGAGAGAGAGAGAGAGAGAGAGAGAGAGAGAGAGAGAGAGAGAGANACACACACACACACACACACACACAAAGACACACACTCAAAGTATACAGCAGTCAGATGCAGTATGTTTCCAATTCTGAGCTTCAATGCCTATTCTTCAGAAGACTGCCTGCAGTGTTCCTCAAACCTCCTATGCATGTGTGTGCATGTCTGGGGACTGACACAGCTCTTTCATGTAGCCACTATGCTAATGAGCAGTTGAGATGCTGAAACCTGAAAGCTGTGGCTCAGCTCAGCCAAGCCAATAATACACTCACACTGCAACATTTACACCCCGAATAGAATAGCACATTCCATCGCAAACTGCTGGAGCACACATACAACAATACCACAAGTGACAAAATACCATGAGGCACATGCATACATGTATACAGTATACCTGTGTATGCATAAAACATCATATAATCATATACAAATGCACCACAACTATAAATGCATATTATGCATACACACACCCTTGGTCTCTAAAGCAACTAATCTGCTCTCCACTGAAAGTCTCTCCCTGCAGCAGATTAACAAATGAGTTTGGAATTCTCATCTCTTAACCAAGGGGGGAGTCGTGGGTTATACCCAGAGAATTTCTAATATAGGCTTTGCTTATACTGTTGAAGCTAACTTCCACGTTCAAAAAACTGCAGTTCCTCGGCTGCCACTGGGGTCTGGAACCAGAAGTCAGCAATTCTCCATTCACTCCCATGTTAAAATGCCTGACTTTGGAGCTTAAAAAAACATGTTTACAGCATGGTCCATTTTTTTCTTTTAGTCACTACCAATAGTTTCCTACTACGTGAACACTCTGGGGGAGTTGATTTTTTTTTCTACCACAATCGTTTTAGTGTTATTAAGGCTTAAAATTTGGGAGCGTGGTTATGTTGAGTGGCAGAGCTATATACTGTAGAGCTGAGAGTCAGAGACCAGTTAGTTCTTTGCTGAGCATCAGTTGGGCTAGGCTAGGCTCTCCCGTTGCTCCAAATATGGAAAGTACACACCAGTACACACCCGCAAAAACCCAAGATGGTGCTGTCCACACGCCAATGGGATTATTTTCAAATGGGACTCCCCAAACCAATGGGTGATGACATGGGTGCTACATCCATATTTTTTAGCCTATGCTCTTAATGCTACAGATAAGACATTATCTACCGTGAAACACGATCATTTCACCAAAACTTTGTCATGAAACACAGTGCTATTCTGCAGTTAGCTAAAAGTTGTGTTGTTATTGTCATCCAGGGTTTTTACACTGTAATACAGCCTAACTCCTTACTAACAAGAACTGCCTTCCTAGCTCAGAATAGAGACAGACTACAGGGGGAGTTGTACTGCGCCTGCACATGCCAGTGATGGCCTGCAATTAGTTAGGTTGTATTACAGTGTAAAAACCCCGGATGACGATAACAGCACAAATTTTAGCTTACAAGGAACAATACTGTGATTCATGATAAAGTTTTGATGAAATGAATGAGTTTCATGGCAAATAAAGCTTTATTTAGAGGCTGCACTGCCGTGGCCATTAGCGCTCCCATTATATGAGTGTGTGGATATACGCCAATCTCAAATGTATTAAATAGCATCGGATGGACTCCAAATTAGACCAAACTTTCCTGGGTGAGTATATAACCGTATTTAACCCCAGAAATAAGGTCCAGGTTGCAAGGGGAAACGGGAATATTACATCTTGAAGGCCAGAAAGCCAAACACCACTAAGCAAGTCAAGTCATATAACAATTTTCAAACAGGCCTCTAAAACATTTTTTTCAATATGAGCCCAACAAATGTTAAAAAAAAATAAAATAATCACACTGAAATTCATCTTTTCAGATCCGATTCAATCCATCCATTACACTGAACTCTGAGAGAAAATAAACTAATAAACATTAAAATGGTATGAAAACACTGGCAATGCCAAACAGATGAGATGTTCTGTTATGCTTTTAACAATGTCCCCTGTGTCAACAGCATTCCGCACTGCGACAAAGATACATTATAATAAAAGAATAAACCAAAATAAAATGTACTCTGACACTTTTTGATCGAAAAGCAATTCAGTGCAATTTTATCATGGTTAACACCTTTTGCAAAGCAAATTAAGGTGTAACCACTAAATTAAAGAAGACACCAGTAAAATCAGTATGTCATAAGCAATACACACCTGAAGAGATACATGCATTTCATAAGGACTTTTGGTGTACTCCAGAAGCAAGGTATGATGTCCTTAAAGGAAGGACATTTAATCAACAATCATCTACTTTGAAGAATATGAAGAATCTGGCTGTAAATCTTGATGTAATGTTAAGCCATGTTGTAAAAGTCAGTAGTCTGCATGGGAAACAGGGGATTCTCAACTGACACTGGTTACTTCAGGCAATAACCCGAACAAATCACTCACAAGTCCTACACCAACCCCACCGTCTGTTCTTGATCCATCTTGGAGATCAAGAGCTAGCAGAACACCCAGTCTTGTAATTCATGCTAATAACATGCATGTGGAGCATGTTCTCAGCTGTCCATGGTGAATTACTTAATCAACATATTGCTCTTGAAGGCTAATGGACAGTCTGCCAGGACAGGTTTGTGTTCAGAATCAGTAGTCATTAACCTGTAGGTTGATAGAAACACTTGCATAACCCTGAGATGCCTCTGTGCCTAGCTGTCCTTTACCATCCCACCTTGTTGTCTGTGATTCATTCTACTTTCTCAACTCTTCAACTTATTTTTATTAGATTTTTAATTATTTTATCACTCTTGGCTCTGCTTTTCTCTGACTGTGTTGACAGAGGTCACTGCACTGACTGGTTCTTAAACTGTGGGACTGCGTTTGAATGACAGTCTATATCCTCCTGTAAAATAAACTGTTATCACATATTTACTTATACACAGAAGAAGTCATGGAGAAAAACAAAACATCAGGTTGGAAAGCTCAGGAAGGCATTATTGTGTGCCTTCCCCACCTTCCTGTTGGGTTTAAACAATAGTCTCATCTATAAAAAAAAAAAAAAAATCTGATGAAAGGTTTCTTACGGCTGGCTACATTTCCAACTATGAAAATTGAACATCTAAAATCAACAAAGGAATCAGCAAGGGAAGCTTTCATGGTGGTTTTGGTGTATTGCCCAACCCTATAGTGTTTGGGACCCAATTAGGCCACAAGCTTGGTTGTGGTGGGTAGCATGAAATGTTAACAGCTTGTTGTTCACTGCTGGAGTCCCAAGGTAACCCTGAATTAACTCAATTTGGAGCCATAGGCTGAAATGTTTTCAAAATGCTGCACTGACATGTATAATTCATGTTCTTTATGTTTACAGATTCTGAAAGAATATAGCTGTAGACAGGGATAACAAGCCAAATACCTTATTTAACATTTAATATACCAGATCATTCTCCCACAGACTTTCTCCATATCTGTATTACTTTTATTTTACCACCTCACAGTATATTTAATGTTTCCTTTTTGACACTGATCAAATCAGAAAGACCCTTTATGGAACATACAGAAAGTGACAATAATGAGACTAAGACAATGATATTTGCTTTGCCATAAAAAAAAGAAAGACAAAATCAAATGTAATTGTAATTGTTTTTTTTGTTTGTTTGTTTGTTTGTTTTTTGCTTCTCACTGTGAGATTGTCAAGGACACATGCACACTTGAAAGTTACTGTGAGTACCAAATAGGGATTAGTATGTCTGTCTGTCTCTCTGTGCAAATATGTGTGTGTTTTTGTGTCTTCTGTACTTCTTCACATTTTCTTTCACCCTTTGAGGTGATGTGAAGGTAAGACACTTTGAGAGATTCATGTTGTGCAAGTCAAAGCCCATTAGACACAGACACAGATCTATCTTGGACAGATATATTAGAGAGGCTGGAATTCATATCACAACAGCACAGAGACAGTGTTAGCATAAAGTCTGTGATAGAGAAAGCCTGTCACGGTGTCCTGCACTGATAGAAAAGAAAAATGCATTTTCTCAACTGCTGTGTGCAGGGGATAGGTCTTTTAGGTCATGATACATGATAGCATGGGACAAGGGATCTCTACAAGGACGATTTTGGAATTTCAAGAGAGCTATAAAAGCTCTTTTTGATTGACGACTGAACTGGTGTGGAAAAAGAATGCTTTTGAACTAGCTAGCCATACTGTATCTGATCAGGTTATCGTGTGCTTCTGGTAAAAAAAAAAAAAAAACCTTTACTGCATTTCAGTTTATAAATATATAATAGTTAATCCATGTAGCAGCTAGTATTTATACGTCTACCTAACACAATCTCTGTGACAGCTTTAGATTTTAGAACATTATTTCACTGCTGTACCTTCCCACTGGATTTGAGTCCAATGGGATCTTCACAAACCATAAAAAAATGTTTTTGCTTTTAGCAAACAGGAAGCTCACAGTCTCTGAACAGACATATTTTTTTTTATTTTTGATCTTTTGCTGTTAACTTATTTTGGACAAATTCCTGCATGAATGTGGCCAACTGTAGGAAACTGAAATAAAATCAGTAAATTGTGAGTGATAATATAAACTTGGTGTTTTAAAATATTTGGTTTCTCAATACCTAAATGGTTGAATTGTGTTTCTAAAGACTAAAGCTATCAGTTGTATTGCTATATGACATTAGAAATTAAATGAAATAATATTTTAATGAGGTCTGCTTTATAAGACTACAATCATCAATTAACACTTTAGCCCCTCTTACCTGGAATATAGCTATCCAAGCGTAGCCAATATTGTCAAAGTTGACTGCTCCCTTGTGAGGGTTCAAGTCCCCTGCACTACAGTTGTCGTAATACTTGTTCCAGTTAACACAGCCGTTAACACTGGCCCCTCCCACCGCAGGAGCAATCAGAACTGAGCTGAGGGGGGGAGCATCCAATGCGCACTCGACCCCACCCTCAACATAACGTGGCACCTGGTGGCAGCGAAGCATCCCGTTGTCGCGGCCTGCTGAGCAGATAAATGGGTCTTCTTCTTCTGACATGTAGTAAGGACTGATGGACAAGTTGTATATTCTAGATGGAAAAAGAATAATAACAGCTTATAAATGCTGAAAATTATATGTGTTCTTACAATACATAATAGATGGATTATGGATACACTTTGGTTTGTACGTTCTCAGTTTTATAGTAGGTTATATTAGAAATAAACTCACACTGAAAACTGACTTGACTCACATTACAGAAAACCACAATGCACAAAACAGAGAATAGAGCTTATTTGTAGATGCAGGACAATCGATAATCCTTGAAAAGATCCTTGTGAAGACCTTGTCTGCATCACCAAAAAGGGGAAAAAAACAAAAAAACAATAACATTGTTTTGTTCTAATTACCTCATGCATTGAGAATTTTTTTTGCTGCCATTGTGCCTTTCACAAATAAAAGGGCAATCAGAGATAAATATCCTTTGCCTTTGCAATTATCCTTTGATGTTAGCTAATAGTGTAATCAGTATGAGTGGTGGATATAGCACTGAGCTCATTAAGTGGACACACATCCAGTCACAGATGTTTTCGTTTTCTTTTACACCTCCAGCAGCAATGATCACCAATTCCCCCACTATTTTGACACTACACTTTATCCATAATTATTCTATATTTTCTATATCCTAATCAGATTTCCAATTTAATCATACATACAGTACAACTTCAACTGCAACCAGTAGAGCCAAGTATTCAAAGAGCTGTATCCAGCGTATAATGGCTCATGTCTATCTTAGATAAGCTGTCATGAAGTCACTACTTCATAATGTAGTAGTTGATTTAATTTTGGCCTCATTTCAACTAGAGCTGCAGTTGCATTTCTGTAACTGCTGAAAGCATCTAATTTCAATTGTGAAAAATAAATCTTTTTGACAGCAACATGTCAAAAAGCAATGGTATACCACTTGACCATGTGACTGCCCTATTCAGTTGCATTAACATTTAAAGGAAAACAGCACAACATAAATCAATGGCTCAGTGTGCAGGGCCTCCATTAGTATCCATGGTGAAAGCTGTTTCCTACTTGTGAAGAGTGGTGAGTGCGTCCCACACTTTACCTGCTTATTTATATTCCCCCTTAAAAGTACAAAGCCCTACACAGCAGTGAGGGTGCCCTCATACCGAGTCACAATCACTCTTGAAGTGCTCGTGGGAATGGATCAGTTGGGGGAAAGGGCCTTTCTCACATTGTAATCCAGTCCTTACTGCTGTCTTTTATTATTAAAACATGTTTGTCTGCTGCTTTAGTGTTTATACCCTACCTTTCCAGTGTTTGTTTGTTTGACTCCTGCTGACTTTAAGCCTGATCTTGGTTAAAGTGAATTGCCTTTTCAGCCCACATGCTGAATCTCTGTCTGCTTTTGCTTCCATGACTTGAACCTGGTGACATGTTAACTATAAATGTTGGCTTCTGGACATTCTGGAAATAGACTGTGTTAAAAGACATCCAGCAGCAGCAGACACAGCAATAAATCACAATATAGCACAGCCAAAAAGAAGCATAGTATGGAAAATGTATGAAAGTTTAACTACTGGAAAAAAAAGACATTTAAAGAAAATCTTCTCTTTTTAAATCTTAGGAATGTGATCAGATTCATGTAGCAATGTTAGTTTTTTGAAATCATAAGGAAGTCAGCAGAAGAAAAAAATAACGCTTGTCACATTTGTGTGCATAATAGAGTTTGGGATTCATATTGTACCGGAGGTCAGATGATCATTTGTTCTGTAGAAGAAACACAGCAGCATGCCTCAGACATGAAATATTAAACTGCTGTTCCCTTTCTGTCTGTCTCCTTTACTCTCCCACACACACAGGAAGGATTCAGCAACATTAACTCTGGTACAATTTGTGCCATTACATCAAAATCAGAATTAGAAGATGTCTCAGAGACAGTCTTGGCTTCCTGAGGTTGTGGACAATGAAGCATTTTTTTTTTCTTTTTCTTGAATAATTTCATTCCCTGTGGCTAAATTATTGACTGATCCTTTTTTTTTTGGCTGCGCATGCGCCTGTTTCCTGTCTTAGCTTTACGTGAGCGTTAGTGAACTTTTGTCTGTTGACCTCATAAGATTTAATTATTATATCAGAAGATGAACCAAAGGGAGAACATAGATACAATATTTTTATAGAGGGAAATATAGCTTTATCTCAAGCTCATTTTGGAAGCTGTGTTTCCTCTCTGGGCAGCATCAGATCTGTCTGTGTCAGCCTATTTACTGTTACTCTTATGATCAGTAGGTTTATGTGAGGATTTTACAATTTGATTCCATAAAGTTTGAAATGTTTCCTTTTGTTAAGTAATTTTTCTGCCAGTCTGAGTCTCTAGTACAATATAAGTAATATTTTACAATTATTCCATTATAGTCTTTAGACAGGAGAATTAGATCATCAAAATAAGCTAAATCTAAATGATCTCCAATAATTTCCAAACTGGTGTACTGGACTGTTCCAATTTACAGGTGAGTTCACTGAACAGGTATTAAATAATGTAAAACTGAGACTAAAGTCTTATCCACCTCTCCATCTCTCTTTGTCTTTCTTCTTCACTCTCTGCATGTCCCTGTAAGTGTGTAAAGCCAGACGGTGATTTACATCCTGAGGGTGCTGCACAGTTTGCGTATGTTAACAAGCTGCATTTTCTGTGTTATTGCTACAGGCAACAGCTGACTGTTACTCTCTACGACAACACAGCGCAAACTTTGACATGTCGGAAGAGAGAGAAAAAGAGAGAGAGAAAGGAAGAACGATGTGAAGGGTCAGTGCAGACAGCAAGATCATGCTTGAGATAAGTGAAGATTTCATGTGAATATGCTGGAAGCATTGCTGGTGACCATATGGATGTGGAGAACAGCACTTGCATAATAGGGTAGATGATGGACTTGTAGGGGACCTTAAACCTGATGGTAAATTCTAAGTAGACTGGTCTGTTTGCATTTTTCATTGATTACTGTTTTGCCTATATAAGTACTTAGATCTTAAATCCAGTATTATTCACACAAGATTGCATCGTGCCACAAAACTAATTTAGATTTGAACAAGATTTCTGAAGAGACAAGGATCATTTGTGCTACTTTCAGCCAAAGAACAAACACAAATACTGCATCATGAGAACAAATTTCTTACGTTTTGATGTCTTCATTCAGGAAGCAGCGGTTGCGCAGTAGCCCCGACCACAGCTGGACTCCAACAATTCCAAAGATGAAAAAGACAAAAAAGCAAAGAAGGAGGACATTCCCCAGCATGGGCAGGGTGTCCAACAACAGTGTCACCAAGATCCGCATACCTAGGGGACACAGAGAAATAAAAATGGCATCAGAAATAATTATTTTGACTATGTTACATGTGCAAACATTAACTCATCCATGATAGATTGTTGAATTTCACATGCAGTGCAGTAGCTAGCCTTTTACTAGCCCTCTGGTTACTGTGAACCCTAACAACCTTTACTGATCTTGTGAGCTGAACCCACAACTTTGTCCCTTCTGCAAACATAATTACAAGTGATGACAATAACAAAAGTGACAGTTTGACATAATTTCTTCCTCTGGGATTTGAACTCACAGCTTCCCTGTGGCTAGTATTATCTAACCACATGCATTCAGCATCCATCTCTAGTTGTCACATGTGTTAAGCATCAGTAGACCCAGGGATCCAGTCCCTAAGGTCCTTACAATGTGTTCTGGCCTCTTTCACATTTATCACAGCTTTGTCACATTGACAACACTTACAGTACTCAAATATCCATATTATTATTATTGGGCAGTGACAGTGTTGCTGCTAATTTTGACAGTAATAATGATATTTAAATTAAAATGCCAAGTCTCCAAAATGGAATCTACAAACTGGAAAGAGGTCTTGCCTGATTTCATTTTGGTGATCAGTGTTTCACAGTTATCAGAATGAATTTACAATAGGCCTACATTAATTTCACCAGTGTTCTTATTAAATTTAGTGCAAGGAACTAAAAATGATCAAAGAACAATTAAAGTAAAATCTAACTCATATCGTCCAGAAGATTATCATCCCTGGAGAAGATTAGAAACCAGAAAATGACAGAATCACTTCTGATCAGTCAGACAGATAGGGAAGAGTTACACGATTAAAATCTTTCTCTGATTGGTAATTTTAATCTTTTCTTTTGTTCTGAGTGAGGTTTTCTTCATTCTTTTTTTGACAAACCTGCCTTTTTAGATCTGTGTGCATGAAAAAAAGACAAAGGGGAAAAGCTCACAAGCATTCTAAAGATATTCCTCATCATAAGCCTGATGATCTAAGTGTGTGCCTGTTAGCATGCTTGAGGTAAACAGTGATACTCTAGAGACACTGTATAGACACACACAAACATATACAGTGTAGGCATACAGATCTATGTGCATACGATACACAGTAGTGCACACATGCACACACTGTGTAAACAGTACACAGATGCCTCTATAGTGGGACATCTGTGTGCTGTGAAATCTGCTCAACAAACACAAACAATTCAAAGCACTGACATCCCCTAAACAGAATACTAATGGTTTCTCCATGCACCATGTTGGTACACAGATATGATTCAGCACTACACTGAATATCATAGCTTAGAACAATTCAGCGTGGAGTAGAAATCGCAAAGAGATGAGACAAACATTGTATTCACCCCCAGAGTTACAATGGAACAAACATAATTTGACTGGAATTGGTAAGAAGTTCAGACAATTACAAGTATCTTAAAACTTAAAAATAATTTACTGAAAAGTTGTATTACCCTCATGTCTTAGTTTTAACTGTCACAAGATAACATATATAGCATTGTACATGCCTGAAATCTGACATTCATTTGTGGATTCTAAATTTATGTTTTTATATTTTCTTAAAACCAGCAATCGGACATATGTATACGTTGAGATCACATTTTACTTGGTAAAATTAAGTGCTATTTTCATTTTAATATAAAACTATTAAAATAAAATGCACTGGTCAAAGGACTTGTCCACTGTAGTAAACTGATTAACTAAATTGTTAAATTATGCAGGGTTAAGCTGTTGGTCATGTAAATCAAATAAAATTCATGCAGGGGAGTGTGTGTGTGTATGGGTGTGTGCGAGGTGCGTGCATGCATGTGTGTGTGTAAAGGTGCATAAGCCATGTGCAATTGACAGTTGGCAGAGAATTTGCAGGAGCCCCCCTGCATGCAGCAGAATTGTAAACATGAAATAAACAGAGAGTGCTGTTCACTGTATCTAGGCTACAGTACAAAAACACATATAACATCTGTCTAACAATAGATATTTCCCATCCACTTAAGC
>JANJYP010121202.1:0-10117 GCA_024605115.1 Rastrelliger brachysoma | reverse complement strand
CAAGTTTCTCTAGCAGTCAAAAAATCTTTTCTGTAGCCCAAAATCTCCCTGTTGCTCCCCAATATTTTCCCCATAGACCACCATTGTCTGTAAAATTGTTGACAGAACACCATAAACTGCAAAGAAGGTCAGTTATGAATTTTTGATACATTTTATATTTGTATAACTTCCTTCCCACAGGTTGAGAGAAGAACAGGCAGGGAAAACAATACATCTTATATTCAGTAGCTAAGGCAGTAGCAAACTCAACATCTAAATCTCATTTATCATTGTTTTTGTTGTTTGTTTGTTTTTTATTTTCATTTCTAAGGGACCATGTACTACATCAATCATAATGTTATCATTTATGATTGNTTATCATTGTTTTTGTTGTTTGTTTGTTTTTTATTTTCATTTGTAAGGGACCATGTACTACATCAATCATAATGTTATCATTTATTATATTTTATATATTATACTAGAGTAAGTCATTGCACTTATTTAGGATATGAGTTTACAAAATATGTACAGCATTATGAATTTTACTAAATGCTAAATATTCAATAAAATACTGTGATGTTGAACTGAATTATATTTTCTAAAACAATGGGAGAAAGTTTGACAATGGAAAAAGACGTTATGACTGTCAGTGACTGTGGAAAGCAATTGTGTGTCAAAAAATGTTTCCTTATGTCGCTACAGGCTGAACTGAATTTATGCAAAATGAAACACAGTTATGGTTATTGCCCACATAATAGCAGCTACTACCCATCATCTGTACAAACAAACATTTTAATGTTATATTTTTATTACTATACTGAAATATACTTTGTGACTTAATTTTGAAAAGAAAATGTTGCTGTAAGGGAACCTTAAATCTCCTAACAAGCAATGTTTTTATTATGACTTTCTCGGTGAAATTTCAAAAAAGGAAGATCTCTTTGCTTATGTTCTGCCTCTATTCCTCTTTGGAAGAATGTCGTTACCCCCTGCTGTCCTATTTTTGTCCATCTCTTCTACTTTCTCACGCTGTCAAAATCCCCACATTCACTATTCCAACGTCACCATACTTGATCAATGATCTGTCTGCCTGTGCTCCCTGGACAACTCTGTGTGAATCCCATTTTATCTCCTACGCTTAATTAAGATGCTTCACAATGATGGAGAGTAATTACCAAAAAGTTTTCTCTGGTGTCTCGATAAATATTGTCATACACTTTCTCCCACTTTTAGGGAGACATTGAGTAGATGAGGTTGGTCAAGTGCTTGAGTGTCACACTTCAGAACAGGATGATCCTCTAACCACTCAGAGATGCATGGCAGAAACTGAATGTTGGTTTAAAGCAGGACAAGTGGATTGTTCTCCATTATAAAGTTTCAACTCATCATCTCAGTTGCTCTCTCATGCAATAAATCATTGTGCTAGTGTTGTTTTTGTTCATATTTTCCTCATAGACAAGTACATTGAAGGTACAAAGAAAGGATAATAAATGTCTGTAATTGATGATTAATCGTTGTTTCTCGACAAGTAGCCACATAATGGATAAAAATTAAAGGGTAGATCAACAACAGAATTGTTTCTTAGTTGTGTGTTTTATTTATGAGGATAATTTGCAGCACCACTCTGTCAATTTTAAGCATTTATTGCCTTTTATAAACCATCAGTACATTATTGATTTGTTGTGGATTTAAGATAACTGAGCATTGATGCAGCCAATGCAATGATGATATTAACAACAACCAAACCTTTCTGGTCAAGGTGGTGCCATGAGCATTTTCAATAGGTGTTTCCCTTCATATCATCCCAGTTAACAAATCGATTGGTAAAATCTTCACCATAAGAAAATCAGGTTTGATGGTTTTTGTGTTAAATGTCTTCCTAAATTAAGCTCAAATTTTGTACTCATTAGTTGCCACACATTACACAAAAGACAAATTACTGTAGTGGTTTATCAAGCACTGCAAAATGAAAACAGTCTTCATGAGAGTGAACTAAAGTGAAATGAAGGGCTGTTTGAAAAGATCACTTGATTATATTTGCACAGCATGAGGTGATGCAAGCAGTCTGCTGTCATCTACAGACTGAATAGACAAAGCATTTTGAAAGCCCACACAAAATCAAGCAAAAGCTATTTCTCTTTCTCTCTTTCTTTCACACACAGCAGTACAATAATTCATGTTTCTACAGCATCTTCATTTCATATAGATTTTACCCCAGTGACCCTCCTACTGTTGCTCAGTATTGCTTTTTACTGATGCCACACAGCCACACATGATATTTGGTCTCATATTCTGCAGGTTTTTTTTACATCATTATAAAAAATGTATGTAATTCTAGAAAATGGTGTCAATATCAATGCAGAGTCAAAAAGATACATCTTAAGTTTAAGTGATTTTGTTTTTCTATTTGGATGGGCACTACACTCTAAACATACAGTTTCTTTTAAATCTGTTCTCCTCTGTCTCACTTATACACTTCTGTGAACATCTCTCCTCTTTCCTATTGCTTTTTTCCATCTTCTCTTCTCAGCCTGACATCAACTCCTCCTTAATTGATCCCACACTGAGGCTTCTGACAAGCAGCCGACACATGGTAATGTGAGACTAGCTGGAAGTCAACCCACTGAGTCATCACACCCATAGTGAGCTTGTGGGGTCGCTGCTGAGGGAATAAGGTGATGTCATCTTTACAAGCCCATAGATCACGCTGTCAGAGGAAAGACCAGGGCCAAAAGGGCTGTAACTCTTAGCCTCTGAACTTTAGCCATGTTCACAAATTATTTTGCACCTAACCCTCTGAATTGTTATACTAAACAAAAACCATTTCAGTAATGGTTAATAGAACCATGCTGCTGATGAATTCAGCACTTTCCTACCCCTGAAGAGCAAACCTGTGAATTAACAGCACAGCAATATATTAGCTGAGGTTCAACATGATCTACAGGAATCAATACTGTACTGTGTACAGTACAGAAAGTGTTGGATCATCTAGGCTAACATTAGTAACTAACAGATACATTCATGACTAAACAAACTGTCTAACATTATAAGTGTGTGGCTCTTTGTGTACACATAACCTTATTTTCCTGAAAGTATTCAGTTCTCAGTAAAAAAGTAACACATTATTTCGACGTCTCATTAATGAGCATTAAGAGTAAGAGTACAGCCATATTAGCAACTCTGAGGCAGCTCAGAGGATGAAAGCCTACTAAACACTGATAAGATGAGCATGCTAACATACTCACAACAGCAATAGTAGAACTTCAAGATTTAACATCTTAGACATGCTTGTTAGCATACAAATAATGCATTGTACAAATTTATATTTTGACCTGATAATGGTGCTGAATGAACAGTTATGAGATGCCAAAGGTTATTATGATTTATGTTAAGGGTTTGAAGGTTTGTACCAATGCATCTAGTATTTGCTTAGACATTTCATTCAGAACTACAAATGTCAAACAGATGGAGGCTAGATCACCTGAGAGCCACATTTTGTGTCCGTGCAAGTAGAAATTTTCACAGGATAAGGGAAAAGTTTTAATGTAAAGTTAAGAGTGAAAAGTGAGAAAAATTGTTACTCGTGGTACTAAAAATGTTACACCTCATTTTATGGCATCACACTCAGTAACCTATTTCAGTCAGGACTAAAATGGATTTGGCAATTGCCATCCATAGAGCCATGCCACTAACATGACTAAAACTCTGACAACTTTGCATTAGCTTTTTTATGGATGGACATCAGCTCAACAGCATCTAAAATATTTACAGGAAAACCCATCCTGTTAAAATGCCCATTTGTCTTCCTAAAGGGCTGGATGCAAAATGTGGCACAAAGAAACTGCACTCTTCTAAAACATTAGTCTTATCTGGTGACAGTAATGGGTATAAAAAGGATGTTTTTACAAGACAATTCAATTTGAAATGAGGTTTTACTGGTGCTGAATTAGCAAAAACTGAGATTTTTTTAGATTATTAATTTATTTAAGGACATTAGAAATGTGAATGGAGTCAAGATGCAGCAGTAGAGCACCTTTTAACAAGCTTCAGAGGGTTAGGGTCTAAAAACCTTACTGAATTCATACATGGTTTCTTTAGCTGGCAGAGCTCTTACAATGACCTCATGAGAAAACACAATGACATTGGTCTATATCCAAAAGACATAAAACAACTTACGTTATGTTTATGTTTTCCTGATAAGTGACCTATTTTGGTCGAGCAAATAATGACTGCTTTCTTTTTTTCCAGAGGCAAAGGAGGAAGTAGCGTGATGTTGTTACAGCACTGCAAAAGCCTTTAAGGAGGAGACTGGGGTGGTTGTATGGATATACTTTTAGTGCAGCTGCCTTTGAATTGCAGATTGTTTGTCTATGTGGAAAGTATTAGATGTTTGTGACAAAGCCAGGTCACCTCTGTAAGTTGGTTTTGTTCATTAGATCACAGTTGTAGAAAGATGATATGCAGTCATAGATCATGCACACCTAAATGATGATAGTTAGAATTACTTGTGAATGAATTAAAACTAAAGTGAAATGCAGACAGACTCACTTAAGTATGTGCTCATCTGACAGACTGATGAAAAACAAATTATATTTTTTCAGCATACAGCTTAGATTTATCTTTGACTCACAGCTTCTTGGAGCCTTGTTCTTCACTGCAGCAAGAAGGACTTAATGAATATGGAGAAAAAAAAAATCACTTTTCATTGATTGAAATTCTGTTGTCGGTGCTACACTTCAGAAAGGTGATGGAGTAAAAAAAAAAAGAAGTGAGAAATGCAATGTGAATGAAGTCAACTGAGGTGAAGACTTCACATAATGCAAATGACAGTCATTAGAGAGAGAAACTGGCGATGATTAGTGTCTGTGACTTTTTATCAACTGTGAAGATCTTCTATTTTAAGATATACAGGCTGTGTGCAGCATTTTATGATTTAATATATTGCATTTGGACATTTGTGAAGCTTGTAGAGGGTGCAACTTTCATTTTTTACTTGTAAAAGAAAGATATACATATATAAATAAGATATAAGATAACATCCCTACAATAGGTTCTGACTTTGTGTGGGACAACTACGTAACTAGGTTACTGCTAACACCTTGGTAGCAAAAATATTTACATATTGTATGTGTGGCACTGAAATGAATTGAAGCGTGTGAAAAAAACAAACACATTGCAGCAGCAGCAGCTGGTAACATTCACACATGACAGAATGGATCCATGATTCAAGCTGTTGTACATCAAATTCTGATGCAGTTTCATTAACATGTGGCAACAAATATCATAAATTGTCGGACTGTAAGATGTTTTATCGCTGTTCAGTCATCCAGTATTGGAAATTATGTCAGCTGTTCTTAGCTAACAGGAAGATAACCCCAAATGGCCGGGTGCTGAATTAGTCTAACCACTTTAAGGTCTGACAAGTTATTCATTCAGAGATAACGCTTGTTCTGAACCATTATTTGCATATCAGGGCCTTCTAATCAGCTTGAACAAGTCGGGTTATTCCCCCTGACCTCTCACGATTGAAATGTTTTCAACTTCAAAATTGCCATTGACTACAAGTTTTAGTTTTCTGTAATCTCTAAGTACTTTGAACACACTTTGTATGTGAAATTTGACACAAACCTAAAGACGGTGACTACAAATAACTAACACTAGATCATTTGCATATGACCACAAAAGGCTAAGGTTAAGGTTGAGGCTAAGGTTGATCCACAAGGCTGTTTGAATTGTCAACTCATAAGTTTGGTTACGATCTGGGGTCCAACATGCATAGATGTATTTGAGAAATGTATATATTTGAGTTAAAAACAGGCAAAAATCAAAATGCTACTGCTATTATTACTACTACTACTTGTTTACATAACCTCTAAAGCTGTGCTGAGGAGCAGAGTTAGCCAATCAGAACAGTGGACACATTGGCAGAGAGGGCCTTAAATAGACAAGGGCTGTTTGAAAAAGAGGCTGAACTGAGGTCCATTGTAAAAAAAAAAACATACTCCAGTAGAGCCCCAGATTTAAAACATTAATGCGGAAATGTGCATAATTTGGCCTCTTTAAACAAACTAGCCTATCATAGTAACTTATTAGTAGGTCAGTTTGAGGACCTTTGTGGGTGATGGCCAAAAGAAGGCTGCAGCATAGAGCCCATAAACCTGAATCCACTCACAGTGCTCTCGTAAAAAAGAAGCCACCCTCATTCTGTGCTTCTCTTTTATTTCCGTAACACCAATGCAGCATTGTGATGGTCAGGAGCAAACAGACTAAGGAAAAGAATTGTACATGTATGCAGAAATAACTATGAATGAATACATGTTTAAAAAAGAATGAATCAGTGAATCTACATGATCTGTCACTGTCATAGCTTCTTGTATAATTAAGTTCAATTTATTTATTCAACTCAGCTCAGTTCAGTGTAATTCAGTTCAGTTCAGTTCTATCAATGTGAGATGCATAAAATAAATATAAAAATGTGATGCAATTATTCAAATAAAGATGGTCATCATCAAGTGTAAAACAATAGGAGACAGGCAAGTCTGACCTCCAAATTTGTCAAATATCTGTAAGAAAAGTCTCAGACAGTGCATTCATGTAATACTTTCTACCTAATTTTCCCTTCCCTGCCATCTGTCTCCCCCTTTGCTGTAAACAGAAATGAGTCTATAGATTCAATGAGAGTCTCAGCCACCTGGGTCCCTCACACTTTCCTCTTTAACTCCTTCAGTCTGAGACACTTTTCACCAAAAAATCCTTGTAGTGCAGTGTACACAGCAGCTTCCTTAAATACATAAAATGTAATTCAAACAAAATGAGTTACAGCATCTTCCCACACTGTATAGTGAGGACAGAAGTCATGACTAACTTTGAGATGTTAGCCAAGACCCTCCCACACATATTGCACCAGCACACAGATTTATATCCCCATTAGAAAGTGAAGATTCTATTTAAAAATATTTAGGGCAGGGAGAGGAAATGTTTAGATGACTGCATCTCTGTCTGCTCTGTTAGTTTGTTTTCATTTACAGTATATTCAGGACACATTAATCAAGCTGATGAAACATAATTTTCTTTGTTAGCCATTCTTCCAACACCTCTATCATTTAAATAAAATATCATACTTTTCTACCTGAATGGCAACAAACTGTATAGCAAAATAACTGTGCGGTAAGCTCATTTTTACTCAATGAATAAGCAAAATAAAAAAGTCATATGAGGTCTGGGTGTGCATTTCTTCATTAGTGATAAGGTAGATAATAACACAGGGAAATTCTTTTGTTTGATCGCTCCATCGACCAAAAAAATAATGCATTCAACTTTTACTGTCAGGTAGGATTTAATAGTTTTTACTATATTTTTTAAAGCTGCATCGCATCAGTATTGTTGTCAAGCATGGGGTTGCCAAGGATCATGGTCCATAGATACTCTCAGCAAAGGAAAATAGATATCTGATGGAGACAGTGGACAAAGTCTGACAATGTCTTCATCNAGGATCATGGTCCATAGATACTCTCAGCAAAGGAAAATAGATCTCTGATGGAGACAGTGGACAAAGTCTGACAATGTCTTCATCCCACCTTAAACTCTGTCTGGGTTTGGAAAATGGATAAACATATGATTTCTGCATCTCCTTCAGTCACTGTCTCCCTTTTTTCTGCACACACATGCAGACATACAACCTCCACCTGCACAGTGTCAAATAAAACACTTAAGAAATGTGTTGATGGCGGTGTACACTTGTCTTTTTTACAAGAGTTTCAATCAATTCGGTGAATAACAACCATACATTAAATCACATGTGGAGGACGAGCAGCTTCCTGAATGGGACCAGGCAATCAAGCTGTTCTTTTCCAGCACTTTCTCCTCCCTGTCTGTCTGCCGAGGTGCTCTGCAGCATCCTTTTCAGCTTGTGAATCAACCTCCCTCATCTTCCTCCTCCTCCCCCTTCTCCTTCTTTCCTTATTTCCTCTATAGAAATAAAAAAGGCAAACTCCCACCCACCAGTGTCACTCAATAATATAGCACTGCAAACAACCCAGTTTCTCTTGGGTTCTCAATGAATTATTCACAGCTATATCCAAAAATGCACCCCTGTAAGGGTGAGGAATAATCGCTGCAGTCAGCTCCAAAATGCATCCAGAAAAGGGCTGCAATGGGCGGAAGAGGCTCTTGCTATAAATACACCTCCCCCCTACCCTCCCGTTCCCGAACCCCTCCATCCCCACCACCCATCTACATCCCTCCCTCATTCTCACTCCTTCCCAGTGAAAAGCACATCAGCTAGGACAGTAAGCTACTGCAGGGTCCCTCCGCTGGCTTGCTGTGCACTTTTCATGCAAGGGAGGGACACCAGTTATGTCATCGCTCCTACACCATTCGTGCCTGCTTGCTGATGCAACGTGGAGACTGCTATTCATTGACTTCCTCTGGGTTGTTTATATCACATGTGTAGGATACTGCAGCCTGTAGGCTACAGCATGCCGATGACGGGGAGCATACACTGTATACTGCACATACTGGTGGGAGATGAAGTGTGCCCAAAACTGCGTGCACACACTCACACACATGCCAGCTGTGCACACATGTCCGTGGGGGCTGAGCTTTATGCAGATGAACAATGGGTGACTAATGGATATAACCGCAGCTATTTGGTGTTAAGGCCCTTAAACAAAAAAGCTACTACAGCTGATAAGAACCAGAAGCGTTTTTTCTGTGAAGGCTTTGAAAGCCTCTCTCTTGTTCTGTGTAAATTCTCAGGAGGATTACAAACGAGGAGCTTTCCGCGGTGCTGAACTTTCAAGACAAACAGAAAAGCAGGCCACCAAATTTAGCGCAGCAACTGAACTCACTCCATATTCAACTTTTACGATTCCCTCTCACTTCATCAATGTCTATATAACACCGCCTGTAGATTATTTTCCAGTCTTCATATATGTGAATAAGGATGTGAGGTAGTCAAAATCCATTGACACTGACAGATCGGTTCTTTGTTTGATGTTGATGGCCTACAACAGACTGAACCTCGCGTTCGACTCACCTTACACAGCTGAAAGTTTTCCGACACCAGCGTCTCTTGGACGTCGATATCCTTGGGAGTTGGCGCCGCGGTGGGAGTCCCGGCCGCGCTGCCGCACGATGGAGATCCCATAGTTCCTCCTGGAGAGGAGGTAGTCAAACCGTCCAACACCTTCCGAAACTTCTTCATTTTTTATCGTGCTTTTGGGTATTTTAAGGTTATGGATAGAGAGGAGGAGAGGACCACTCTGCGCTCTTTCTCTTTCCCCAGAGTTCCCAATCTTCTCTCGGATGCAAGATCACAACTCGTTTAGGCAGCTAAAGAAATAAATCGTCTGTTCCTGTAGCAGTAGCAGGCAATACAACCCACTCTCTCTTTCTCTCTCTTAAGTGCAATTCAAAAAGTAATGGAGGCACCTCATCTTGCACTCTGGCTGTTGTCCACAAAAAGGAATGCGTCTGGGCCACTCTGATCTGAGGATTACAGCCAATGTTGCAGAGGCAGGTCGCCTATCTCAAATCAGAGCACCGACGACTACAGAAACTACTCAACTTCATCTTGCTTTTGCATCCTAAAGTAACATCCACTCCCGGGCTTTGAGAAAAACTCCACTCCTCAACATAATCAGGGAACCGAGGAGCGATGTTAAAACACACAGAAGTGTGAAAGAAAAATGTATCAAAATAACTTAGAGCAGGTCAATCCACTCCCACCCCCCAAAAAAGCACTTTGACAGTACTGTGTAACAGGAAGAGAAGGAGGGGGAAACAGACTGGAGACGCAGAGGCAATGCAGTTGAACGCGGTTTGAGGCCGTAAAACGAGATAATTCAAACACCGAGGAGAAGAAGGCGGGAAAAAAAGATGCTGTGGGCTGACGTTGTGAACTGGAGGTTAATCTATAGATGGAAGTGAATCGCTTTTTATATCTTCCAGCTGTGTTTTAAGCGTCTCTTCCCTGCAGTCCGGAGACAGGAGACGGGAGCTGTCCGCGGTGCTGAAAAACCACAGCAAGCCAGCCCCGCCCCCCTCCACCAGCCCTCCCCTCTTTCTCTTTTCTTCCTCTCGCTCTCTCTTTCTTTCCTCCCCGCCCTCCCTCATCCATGATTGGGTGAAAGCGCTA
>JANJYP010121199.1:0-11325 GCA_024605115.1 Rastrelliger brachysoma | reverse complement strand
TTTTTTTGGGTATTAATGTATATTAAAGATTCAACATCAGGATAGTCAAAAAATTCCTTCCAGCTGCAGGAGGTTTTGCCAAATTATGAACTGATTTCATCCTTGAGCAGAGTTTCTGACCCTTTTGACTCTGAGCCACCAACACAAACATGCAAGACCCAAAAATGTAAACAGTAGCATATTACTATGCACTCACCAATTAGGAGACTCCTCTAAGGGTGTTTAGCCAGGTTGTCAATCTTCCTCCAGGAGTCTCCCTCTAGTTGTTGTCATAAGTTCAGCCCGCCTGTTACTACACTTTCTCCCGCCTATTCACTTTTGGTATCACACACAGCGTGATATTCCTATATTTGCTCACTCTCTCCACTGCTCCTATGAGGAACAGATGAGGATTGGAGGGATGAAGGGAGATCAGTGATAAGGGGATAAACCCTGGGATGGACAGAAAGAGGGGTGGGTGGTGAGGGGTGGAGGGATGGAGTGGGGGTAAAAGAGACAGAGATGGAGAATAGGCAGAGGGGGTGGGAGGTTGGAGGGGGGCAAACAAGGTGCAGAGTGCGATTGTGGGGTCACAAGACATGAGCTGGGGTGAATCCGAATCAAAAACCAAGAGATGGAAATCAGAGAGGGGAGGGTAAAGAAGATAAATAGAGGACTTGGGAACATGACTTTTTATGGTGCTGAGGTAGTCTTCGAAAGATCTATGACAGGCAGGAGGGTTTGTGTTTTGTAAACCTGAGGTGAAGCTAATATTAGAAAGTTTATGGGTAGAGAGGGAGATTGACAGAGCAGAGATCAGACTAGGTGAAGTGACGATAAAGGGGAGAACTGCAGCTCAGCTCATAGGTACAGGATGTTCCGGCATGGATGTTTGCAATATTCAGCGTGCTACCATAACTGGCTTTTGTACTATAGTCTGCGTCTCTTTCCCTCTTCACTCTTGACTTCATGTTATCCAGACATACCCAAATAACCCCTCTATTTGCCCACATTCTGCTCTAGTATAACACTTATGTACTGTGAAGTTCTCCTCTTCATTTCCACTCCTGTCTGTTAGCGATTGTGCATGGCACTGTTGTTCCCCCTCATCTAACAAAGTGACTCAATTGTTTTGCTTATGAAATAGCAGCACTTCCGCAAACATGAGATAGCACTTTCAGGCAGTAGTGTGGCTCAGTTACTATAGTAGATGCATTTTCTCATTCAGTGAATTCTTGTTCNTAGCACTTTCAGGCAGTAGTGTGGCTCAGTTACTATAGTAGATGCATTTTCTCATTCAGTCAATTCTTGCTGCTTTTTACCCTTTTTAAATGCATTTCACTCTTAACCAGTTGAAGTTCTTTACATCCAACTTTAATAGCCAGGTCAGCCATCATTCATACAAACTGTTTAATATGAATTTTCTCTACAGCACATAGTGGTTTACTGGATACAAACATAGTGAAATAAGCTATACATATGTCTTAAGCTAATGTTACTCGATGTCTATATTTTAACTTTCATCTGCTCTCTGCTTTTTAAGTGGACACACCTGGAAAAAATTAGTCATATAGGACATAGAGAACACATTATCTTCAAATGAAGCAGGCCTGTGCTGCTACAGCTGTTCACAATTGTGCTTCTAATACAATGTGGATTCCGTTGTTCATATTCACACAATTTCATACATCTTTATACATGTGCGTAGTAAGTGTGCATTACCTAAATCTTGATTTAGTGTGGATAAACGTAGCTCTGTATTTTTAAAGACCTCTGACCTCTGCTCGCTCAAGTGCTGACACTGACCAGGATAGAGAGACAAGAGAGAGACTTTGGCTTACAAAGATCAATGATGCATTTACCATAACATTGCTTTGTAACTTTGATGAAAACTTGCATTTATTTATTTTTAAATCAAAGTTTGTACCAACATTAACTTATTGTAGTGTTTTAATTAAATAATCTAATATTTAATATTGACATCATGTTCAATATTTTTCTAACTTATATGTATAATGTATTTATTCATCATTCCTTCATCAGTTTGTGCCTCATTTGACACTATGACAGTCTAACTAAGTATTAAAATAGAGAAAGAGGAAAGTAATAGAAGATAAATAAAGACTGATAAATGTGAGCAAAACTCCCAGGGTGACAATGGAGATTAAAGACTGGGTTCAAGTGACTCACACCAGTAATAGCTCTGTGCAACACAACAGAGAAAAAAAGGAGGTGAGTAGACTGTGTTTAGGACATACGAGCCTGGGAAGTGTGTCTGACCTCTTGGCCTTGTTTTTCATAAAAGGGGTGTGGGGGTGACAGGATTAAGTGACAAAATCGGTCAGTCGCAAACAACTGTTTTGTTCATGAATGAATAAAAAAAGGACCTATATTTTGATCCTCATCCCTCCCTTTTACTCTCAGTGTGTCATTACTATTAAAAATGATGGTAAGCACCCTTCAACAAGGCCATAAACAGTGTAGATATCCAATAAGTGGTTCAGACCACAAATGGCTGGAGGATGGGAGCAGGTCCAACATTAGAGATGAGTGACAACTACTCACATAACACAACACATTTATAGCGACAACAGGATGCTGTGATTTCAGTTTTGTAACTATGTCGTTAGGCCTTACATAATTTCTGCTAATCATATAAAATATGGAAAGGTGACATCACATGGCTGCCAGACTGCTTTTTTCTGTGTAATTGGAACAGTAGACAGTCACAGTGCTTAGTGTGAGGATATCTAAGATGCATTATACAGACATAACACCTACTTAAGAGAAGATTAATGTACATTTTCAGTGTGCTGCATGGTTTCAGCGTGTGAGGGAAGGAAAAGGTTAAAGCCAAGGCTCCATTAGACAGGCTTGCCGACCCAATTCTGTGGCGGCGAGGGATTATAACACAGGGGGGAGTGAGAGTGTTAATATGGGCCATAAACAGTACTTGACTGGGTACCTAATGCACGAGACGAAGCAGAGGAGGGGGCTGATAGGGAGGCACTGGTTGTAATGGGAAGGATAAGATGGAAGTGGGTGGTCGAGAGTGTCTCTCCAATGGATGTGAATGATTAAATGATCTCTCGCTGGATTACTATTCCATATTCTAAATGGGAGATTTTTTAAGCTTCATAAACAAATGCACTCATTTATGAGGGATTATCAGTAATCTCTCTATTTCTATCCTTTTTTCCCCCTGCGCACCTCTCACTGTTCCCTCTTCTCCCTCTTACTGCGTTCTAACTGTAGTTCCTGACGCACTAACCTAATGTAACTAATCGCATATCTTATCACATGCTTCTACTCTTAATAGACAGAAGCAGGCTGAGAGAAGTATAAAGCCTTTTATTTCTTATTTTTTCAATCAGCAGGCAGCCACAGAGAGTGTGAGGTAATCATTTAATAGATTACACGGCCTTTGCTTTCACTTTTCCGCCCCTTTTTGTTCTATCTCTCTCACTCGCTCTAAAGCTCTTTCTGTTCATCAGTTTGAAATACACTATTCATTCAACACTAGGAGTCACATTTACCTCTTCTTTTATTCTCTTCATATTCAAAGGGAATTAAATCAGTTTTTATTTTACAGTCAATAAGGCGCACACCGATTGAAAAGGAGAGTGAAAAGGACAATGTCTCCTCTTATTTTCATCATATACAGTATAAATACAGTATATACAAACACATGCAAGTTTTACACAAAAAAGGAAAAAGAAGAGGCGTTAAACCTGTAAGATGAAGAGTGTGACCAACTGGATAGTCATGTAAAAACAGAGAGGAGTTTGTGGTTGGTGTAATGGGCAGGGAGTTCAGTCATGCTTCATTAGAGTTGACGTAGATGAAAATGTATTCCAGTTTGGTTGGGTGAGTCAAGGTTTTGGGTTTGCTAAGGCTCTCACAGTTCGTCTTTGCCTCCTGTCACCCTCTGTCTCCCTCTGCTCTTCTCCTTCGATGCTTGGCTTCGAGCCTTGCCGCTGCTGTCCGCCTCCTCCTCGTCCGCTTTCACCATACTCTGTCCGTCTGCAGCCCACATAGCTTCTGCCTCCTCTCGCTCCTGAAGGAGAGACAGAATAGACAAAATATTGATTGAGTCCATTATGACATGAAAAGTCTGTATGAAACTGAATACGTGTTCCTGTCAATTTATATCCTGGAATTGTGAAACTAGTAATCTTTCATCTATCACATCAAGACTATAAATAAAGTTATTATTATAATTAAAATGTACCAAGCATTGAACCTATGGTTTCCTAACATTGACAAACATACACTGGTGGTGATAAAAGACCAAGTAAGGCTATAGCAGCAAACCAAAACATTCTGAACTAATCCTGTGAATTCAACATTTATTTTTTAAGAAGCAGTATGTTATTGCTTCCTTTAAAGGTTATGTAATCTCACTGTGAATATTAGAAAGACAAACTCACGGCTAAAGGTTAACCAACATTGAAGCCAAAATTTAAGTGGGTAGGCCACTGTACTGTAAGTATTAAAGGTTATTATAAAGGTGCAGTGTGTTGGGTTTAGTGGCATCCATAGGTGAGGGTGTAGATTGCAAAATGAATACTCCTCCCATTCCAGGTATTTAGGAGAAACTAGCGTGGTTAAGAAACTTGCAACTGTAAAGTCAGCCACTGACTTTATTAGTTAAAGGAAAACAGTCACTTTTCGGAGGATATTTATGTTATTTTACAAAATGTAGATGCTGCATTTGCTACAAAATGTTTGATGCCATACATTAACAACAAATTATAATACTATATACTACATCCTCATAACTTCTGAATGAGTCATTTTTTCGAAGTGGGTATGATCATCACAAAGGACAATGCCATGGTCTGATCACAGATTGGGCTGTGGATCATGACAAATCATGAAAACTACCACCAGATTTGCATTGTCTCCAGCTGGTCTCATTTCCCAGCACTGGCATCACATCACAAACAACCACATGGCTGTAGGCAACTCAGACCAGAGGAGGAAGTCAGTGCAGTGTGTCATCATAATGCTCACCATGTCCCTGTACAGCTTCTCCTTTGTGAACCAGAGGGCCAGAGCGCACCTCCGGCCTCTTGTCACTGCATTGACACCATGGGGGTTAATTGGACCTGAGGAGAAGCCTGCTAATCGGCCGCAGGTGGGTTTTACTTGGGCCTGTAGGGAAAGGTCAAAAATACTAAGCAAATACACTTGAAAAAAATCATGAAATGAGTTGAAGTCAAAGTTTCACAAAATCACTTACGGTTACTGTTTTGGCATCCCTGTTAGTGAAGAACAACTCTCCACCATCAAAGTTGTCATTCAGGTAGAGAATAGCACTGCGGACAGAAATTTAGGGTTTGTTTAAAACAAAATAAAACAAATAATATAAAAAGCTAAAAGCATTTTGTTTACCTAAGGTCTCTGTGTATAAAAGCTGGAGGCTCCTTCCAGCACTGCTTGGTCTCCGGCTCAAGGAGACAATTGTCAACATGGACAGGATGAGACAGGTCCAACCGGCCTTCCTGGTCCCCTGAGGGTACAGAAAATCAAAGAGACAATTTCACTTCACATAGTCAAGTCAGAACTCTGTGAAATTGTGCAAATCCACATGGAAATAAAGTCTAACAGTGTTCTCCCCTGAACTTAACAGTAGTGTTACCTGCAATAGCAGTACGGCAGACCAGGTGTGTGAAAGAGACAAAGAGTCCTGAGGGGCTCCTGAAGTAGGAATGAAGTAGGACTCTCACTCTTTCGCCCAGCTCATGTAACAGCCTGGCGTCTGACTGGTTCACCAAGCCATCCTGAGACAACTGTGAAAGAAAAAACAGAGAGAATCAACAAATTTAAACTTTATCTTCATGAGAACATCACTGCACTCCACAATGATGAGATTCATTCAAAAATGTGTAATATATCTGCCTGCATTTTCTCCTCTTCACCCACCTTTAAAGCCCTGAGGACGGTCAGACCCTCAAATGTCTCATGTGGTGTGTGTGGAGACCGTCGACCCCGATAGCCATCTCCAGCAGATGCTGCAGCCTATCAGAGACAAGGGGGGCCATGTGGTGAATTAATGTAAGGTGAAAGTGTGACAGTAAGTGCATCAATAATTTAACAATGTGAACTTACTGTTGCTAACTGCATTATTCTGTCACACTCCTTCTTGGTCATGACTCCATCGAGTACAACACGATTAGTCCCATTCAGAATTTCGTCGTCCATGGTGATGGTCACCCCCACCTCACGTATCGGTCCACCTGGAGAGGGTGAGAGAAAAATGGGTAAATTCTATGAAGTTACAAACTAAAACAATAAGGTTTAAGGACTGTCTTACCTGCAAAAAACCCACTGTCATCCACTTCCTCCATCTTCTCTCCCTCATTCATTTTCTCTTGCATTTTCTCTTTTTCGGCTCTGTAAGAACAAAAATGCCTTAGAATTACATAATGTTAACTTTTACTAAAGCTGAAGTTACTGAATGACTTCTGGTCTGTCATACCTCCAGACCTCCCTGAGTGATTCAGGCACAACATCTTCTGGAGTCCAAAGATCCTACCCAGAAAACAATTATTAGTTTTACAGCTGTTCAACTTGTGCATCACAATAATATGTATTTGGTATCAGTACTTACTGGGTCAATAAAACTGAAATCTAAGCTCTCCATACCAAAATAGAGCAGCTTTTTCTCCTGCAAAGACCGATTAACATATCTGACAATCTCCTGTAGGACAAACACAAAAAAATATGATTAACAGAAACATGGAACAAAAGTATGAAAAGTGAGAAAAGTTAAAAATCTGCAAGTGAATAAATAAAAGGTCATTATAACAACCATAGTGGTGAAAGGTACCTGATCAGGCTGCATGCCTTGTGACTCTGTGTCTCCTCCTAGTGTCTCGTAGTAGAGCTGCAGGTTGTCTATGTTGTCCTTGTCAGAGGGATAAAAAAGGAGGAGAGAGCGAAGTGTCTGCACTGCTCCTCTAACATCTCCAGCTGTGGGGAGGCAGGAGGGCAAAATGAGAAGAAGCAACATATTGATTAAAACGGCAACTGGTATCGACCATACAAGGGTCTTCTTCAGTGTAAATTATAAAACTGATTGTGCTCTAAATGGACAATACACCAGAAAAGAGACACAGAGAAAAGAGCTATCATAAATCATACTGAAGAGAATCAGTCAGGATGGCGTAGTAACATCAATAAGCAGAATTACAATGAGTCTAAAATGTAAATCTATTAATATTACTTTTTTTTGCCTTTTCTTGCTCTGCCTAAGAGTGCCTGAAAAATGTTTTGTATACTATGACCAGTGGCATCATCTACAAGACCAGAATCTGCAACTTTGTATAAGGTGAAGTGACACTAAGGATTCAAAAATGAATGAGCTCCAAACACTCACCTTTAAACTGTACAATGTGCAGATGCTCCAGCTGCGTGGGCAGGAAGTCCTCCTGAGCAGAAATCCTTCCGGGGCGTGTGGCGACCTGAGTGACACAGGACTGCTGGCACGAGAGCAGCGAGAGAGAAAGAGCTAGATGGAAAAAAAAAGTTTCTATCTCTTTTTGTCCGATACAAAACAAAACAATAAAACTTTGTTTTTTTTCTTACCTGCAGCTTTCTCAAACGCGCCACTAACACTGTCCACTCCTCTGTCCTCAGGCAACCGCTGGGAGGCCACCACACACTGTACCCTGCACTCCTCTGTCTGCCGCAGTGTTTCATTCAAACATGCTCTCCATCTCTCTGCTGCTTGCACCCAGTCAGAGGACGCTTCATGCTGCAGGGCAGAATCATACAGGACCTGTGTTTTGTGACAGGAAAAGAAACAACAATAAGATTCAACCTGCACAAAAAAAAGTAGAAACACAGACTTTAGATTTTAATACATGCAATTATAGAGGCCATTTAAGCCTCTTTCAGACAAGTCTACCCATGTTGTAACAAGTGTGAATGTCTGAAACAAAATTTGCTGAGGTAGAGGTAAAAACAGGGTTGAATTACACGGTTGAATCACAGAAAGTGAGAGGAGACAGGTATTCACACCCTCAGGCAGTTACAACTCCAAAATATTTCTCCTATGTATCCAGTTAGTTAATGTCAGAGTGTGTGCAGAGTGGGTGTGTTTATTGGTATTAGAGTCCAAGTGCAAGTTTATTGTTATTTCTCTCATTAAAAGGTTATGCGAAAAGCGGGAATGGAATATAATGCCCCTAGCAGCCACAGTGCAGTAAAACATATAAATAAAAACAAAGCATGAACACAGGACAATAGGAGCAGCAAACCTCAAACTACACATATGATTTAAGTGTAGATACATAACTGCCCAAGTGCTGAGGTACTTATATAGTCCTGAACTGTCCTCCAGTAGTCAGGTAGGACAGTTTGGGAGACAAGCAGTCTGTTTTTAAACCTGGTGGTTCTGGATTTGATCCTCCTCAGTCTTCTTCTACAGGGCAGCTGGTCAAACAGACCCTGAGATGGGTGACAGGGGTTCTTCATGTTGCTATGGGCTTTTCTTTTACATCATTCTGTGTACATGTTAGTGATAGCAAACAAACTGATCCCAGTGATGTGCTTTCTTCAGCCCTCCTGAAGTCGATAACCAACTCCTTCAGAGAGAGGTTACTGTCTCTGCACCAGATTTCAAATTGCCTCCCTCTGTCCCTGTAGGCAGATTCAATGTAATTGGTGATAAGCTCCATGACTGCGTTTACGTCAGCATACTCGATGATGTCGTTGCTCTGGTGTATGGTCACCCGGTCATGGGTCAGGAGGGGACTCAGTATACATCCTTGGGGAGCTACAGTGTTTGCAGTAACACTGAAAAATGTGTATGTGTTGATTCTGACCATTTGTGTCTGGTTATTCTGAAACTCTCAAATCCAGCTACACAACAAAATGCTCAGTCCAACAGAGCTCAGCTTATTTGTCAAAGTCTGAGGAATGATTTTATTAAACACTGAGCTAAAGTGAATGAACAGTAAACAGAGAACTGTTTGATCTCAATTGTAGATGTTGATCTAATAAATCAGACCTGTTCATCTATATAAACACCTGGATAAATTTCCAAATGCACAGAAAGTGATTAACTCATTTTTAAATATTAAAATGTTTTTGCTACAACACATGTTCTGTCCATGAAAAGTGGGTTCATAAAATGCCTTGTCTTTGTTTTCTCTAAGGGATTATTTGGTATTTGAGCACCAAACCAGTGTGTTTATCGACAGTCTATTATTGATCTGCAACAATTATCGTCAGAAGGCAGCAACAATTTTGACAATTAACTCATCATTTTATGTGACTTCTAAGGAAAAACAGCAAACATTACTAGTTCTAGCCTTACTGATGAGAATATTTCTGGTTTTCATATTCTTCTACAATGATAAATCACTTATTGTTTTTTGGACAAAAAGAGACATTTAGAAAAGCTCTGGGAACTTGCTATTAACATTTTTCACAATTTGCTGATATTTTACAGACCACATGAATAATTAATTGATAATAAAAAAATAATTGTTAGGTGCAGAACTATTATCATTATTATGATCATTTCTGGGCATGGAGCATTGCAGCATGGCCAAAATTCTCTGCTGATACAAAACTACTTTCTCCTTTTCTATACCCCCCTTACCGCTCCTCACCCAGTGTTTCTCATTCTCAATCTCTCTGTCCTGGAAATCTCCGTCTGTCACTCCTTGCATCCTTCTGTACTTCTCAATGTTGTTTCTCATCTCCAGGTGACTAGGGTTGGCCACAAAGTAGGTTTGAGCTGCTGATGCCGCTTTCTGTAGCTTCTCCAACTGATGTGGAAGAAGAACAGAACATGTCACATTTGATACATATATATAATATTGACGATAAATTATCATCAGTAGTATGCCATAGACCTTGACGGGTACTTTAAGAATAGCTCACCTTGTAGTATGTGACCTGCAGAAAGTTGTAGGGGTTGCGACTGCTGAACTCATATTCTATATCCGTAGAGACAGGAAGCTGTCCAAGAGGGGTGACAGAGCGTCCAATACAGAATTTCAAACACTCAGCCTTCTGCTGCACCCAATCCAAGGCCCACAGGTCCCACAGACTCCCCTCTCTAGTGTCTGACAATACAGAGAAGATGCTTCATTATAGAAAGTCATACATATAATCAAACAAACAGTTCAACCAAACATTTCCCTCAGTAGTTGTTCTGAATGGTTATAATAAATGCATAAAATTACATAAATGTATAATATCACATTCATGGGTTGGTATTACTTTACAATTTAGTCATTCTTAATTATAAATCTTAATTTTGACATGAGGCTTCTAAAAAAAAAAAAAAAAATCAGAGCCACAAGGCTAACTTATAATACAGTACCCACCTTAGCGGATACAGATTTCTTTCTCGTGTAAATTTCTAATTAATCAAATTACCAAAACTCAATTGACAGGCAGTGAAGCTACAGTTTTGGGGCCCTTGAGATATGGAGCCTCTGGGCGATGACAGGCACAGGTCTGTAAACTAGTTTTGACTTGATTACCCTCAAATTAACATCTGAATTACTGCTAGGCATACTTCTAGGTAGTGTTGGAATACATACATTCAAAAAATGTAAGAAATGTATTCATTGCATATGTTATAGTAAAGTAATGCAATAACTTACAAACTTACCATATTATTATATCTGCAATTTGTGTATATTGTATTATTTAAGAGTAAATTTAACTGATTTATCATATAGTTGAATGAATAACACACTGTCGGCTTCTCAACACTAGTATGCACCACAAAGACACAAAGACAGACAGACACACAAACACACCATTTAAATCTCATAACTTACCCAGTTTACTGTATGCATCCCGTCCTGCTGCCATACAGTTATCATAACACTGCCTGCGGACCTTAAACAGTGATTCCTTGGTTACAATGGACTTCTCCAGCAGCTCCGCAGCCTTTGCCCACTCCCCATTAAAGTATGAACGGACCCCTTTGTAATACAAGAAATCATACGGCTGCAGCAGTGACACGACGCTACCTCCAGCCTTGTTTGCTGTGGTAAAATTAAATAATGCTAAAATAAAGATATGAAACGCCACGTATACAGCGGAGTAGCTGGAGAAGAGCGCCATGGCCCAAGAAACAAGCCCTCCGTGGAGGAGACGCAATTTGGAGGAGAGGAGGGACTAAGTAGGAACATATTTAGGAACAAAAAGTTTCCTCTGTAATCATTTCGTTTGACATACTCATTACAGCTCGTCGTTATAATTTCTGAAAGTTTATTGAATTCCTTTAAATTTAGCTGACAGCGAAATTGAACATAATTTTGTTTGAAGATATTAGCGCAAGATGAAATGTTTCCTCGCACGTTACCATGG
>JANJYP010121175.1:0-16252 GCA_024605115.1 Rastrelliger brachysoma | reverse complement strand
TTTTATGGCTTTGCTGACTTTGTGATGTGTGTGTGTGTGTGCAGATTTTGGCAGGCGAGGGCAGTGGAAAGCTTTCTCAGAGGAGCCACCTCCTATGCAGACCAAATGTTCCTTCTGAAGAGGGGACTGTTAGAGGTAAAATTCAGTGATAAAATCTTCAACAGATATCTCATCCATGGTGACTGCCCACTTTAAATGAGTGACAAACTTTCTCCTTTCTGCCCTTGACAGCACATCCTGTTCTGCATCATAGACAGCGGCTGTACTTCCAGAGATGTCCTACAGAGCTACTTTGATCTGCTTGGAGAGCTCATGAAGTTCAACATTGATGCCTTCAAAAGATTCAACAAATATGTCAACACTGCAGAGAAGGTATACAGCAATTGTGCATTTAACTAAAATCAAGTATAGACCAACAAAATCAAATTTGCAACTCTTTCTCAACTCTTCTTGACTATCAACAAGCGTGTAACATACAGTGTGTTTTCTCATCACAGTTTCAGACCTTCCTGACGCAGATCAACAGTTCCCTGGTGGACTCTAACATGCTGGTGCGGTGCATCGTCCTGTCATTGGATCGCTTTGAGAGCCAAACAGAAGATGTCAAAGGTGAACAGCAATGGATTCTTGTTTTATGAAGTCCTAAGGAATTTTTTTGTGATTTAAGTAAAATGTTTTGTTAAACAGGTTCTCATATTGTACAAAATGTTAAATGCCAACATTGAGTCATCCACAAGTGACTAAAAGTATTGATGAAATGTATCCAAGTTAAAGAAAAAAAGATACATTTATACAAATGAATTGATGTGCCATTCTAATATGTGGCCTTTGAAGCACTTATTTGTTTTGTTTTGGTTTTTTTTCCAACAGTGGTGGAGGTGCTGTCTGAATGCTGTCTGCTGTCTTACATGGCAAGAGTTGAGAATCGGCTCTCTTTCCTTTTCCGACTGATCAACATCATCAACGTACAGACGCTCACACAGGTCTGACTGTCACATTCAATAAATTTGGCTTTATTCTGATATGAACTTACAGTAATATGAGCTATAATTTAGATTCTGAATGGCATCTCTCATATCGCCTACCATTTTGCACCTGTCCCATCCCCTTCCTTTAGGAGAATGTGAGCTGTTTAAACACCAGTTTGGTCATCTTGATGTTGGCCAGAAGAAAGGCTAAACTGCCTTTTTATCTCAACGCCTTGCGTGAGAAGGAGTATGCTGAGAAGTACCCAGGCTGCCTACTTAACAACTTCCACAACCTACTGCGTTTCTGGCAGCGTCACTACCTCAACAAGGACAAAGACAGCACCTGTCTGGAAAACGTGAGTAACTATAACGCTTTCGTGTACACACCTGAATGGCTTGATTCCACTGAGTGTGTCCGTTTCATGTCTGGCTGCAAGACGAACAGGGCCACTACAGTTGATGCTTGTAATTCAACCAGATATACTGCAGCTCATTTTTAGTAGCATCCTAGAAGTGGCTTCCTGCTTTGCACCATGAAATAGATGCACCTAGTCTGTTTTTTGTGATCAGGCCAGGCAGAAAGTTGGACACTTGAACAATGTAGAGCATCCAGTCATTTTCAAAATTAAAAAGCCTGTGCAGACTCCTGATCTTATATTACATCACTACATCAACATTATGTTATAAGCAGTGGCACCATGCCAATCAGCAGGTCAGAGGATATTTGTCATCATGGACATCAAGAGGAAAATCATTTGTATAGTTTGTATGTCATCATTCCTGCCATGACTGCCTCGGTCTCCAGCTTCTTTTTTTTTATGGTACTGACGGAGGAAAAGGTTCCACTTCTGATAGGCCCCAGGTGGGGTATGATGCCATCAGAGAGACGGAACAAAAAGGTGTTGTAGCCGCAATGTGCCATAGCTGTGCCTGGTGGAATCAGAGCATGAGGCATCAGTAAATGTTTTCATTTACCCAAAGTCTACACAAGCTGCACATTATTCACTAAACTTAATTTTTAAAAATCCATGAGATTATTTTAAAAATGCACAGAGTCACAAGGATCTTCTTAAATCTGCTTTCTTAAGGCAACATCAAGCAGAAGCATGTGTAAGGACAGAGGAGATGCAAAAAAGAAATCTTGTTTTTTGAAAGAAAACAGACAGGGATGCATTTAATTAATGTTTGCAGTAATATTTGAACTGTAGCATGAAAAACCACACTGATAGGTAAAATGAATGTGAGCAACTCTACAGCACTTCAGCATTTTTCCTTAAATTGGTTGTGAACAAAGTGTTAATCAGTTTGATATAAGCTCATTTCCTAATGGTGAAGTGATGTTTAAACGTAGTATGCTGTATATGTGAGTTATTACTGATCCAACAAACAAACATGCTGATAACCAGATACTGTAATCAGTGAGCTAATAAAGAAGCTGTCAATAATAAGCAGTAATTGAGTTTCAGTGGTCTCATTGTGGTTTACCCTTCTCTCAGAGCTCCTGCATCCCCTTCAGCTACTGGAAGGAGACAGTGTCAGTACTGCTGGGCTCAGACAGGACTTCTCTGTGTGCCATAGCGAGCTACATTGACGAGCCTTTCATGGATCTGGACAGAGACCTGTTGGAAGATTGACCCTCAGCGTGTGCACTCATTGTGCCAGGGACGGGACAGGGCAGAGGGTCACAGGGAGCACAGACACCCGAAGCCAGTGAGGACTCCGCTGAGCTGAGCCATCCAGGCGTTTAGTGACTGCGTCGTGGATGTAAAGACTCAATCGTCTGTTGTCTGCACCTTCGCATGGAGGACATAATCGCAGACGGTGAAGGGGGGACGTAATTTGCCTGGCTGTTGTCTTCTCACTAAGTAACCGTCTTCTCCTTCATAGAAGAGGAGGAGGGGGTCGAGGAGGGGCGGACCTGTACGCTCACAATAATAATAATAACAGACAATATAAGGACATCGGGACATGACACCTGCATTGGTTGTTTGCTTTAGATGTAATTCAAATAGAGCCTTTTATATAACCTATACAAAAAATTCTATGAAAAAATATGTATGATGAAAATATATGTTAGAAAAAAAAATTCTTATCACACGGACTCTGTTCGGTAAATGGCCACAGATTAAACTATCACCCGAGGTGCAGGTCAGTGGTGCGTCACAGGGCTGCCAGGAGTCACTGCTCCCTCACTCTCCCACTACCTACACGCTCACTGTCGACTCCACATCGCCCCACTGCCTGACGTGTGTGTGTGTGTGTGTGGGGGGGGATTTGGTGGGGGGTTGGATAATGTTGGAGTATTTGCAGGGGTCTTCTTAGTGAAACAGCATTTTCACCTAGTCTACCTGTGGGTCTATTTTATCAGGTGGCTATTATTGGTCGGTGCTTTCTGGCTCTACTCGGCACATTTTAGGTAGCTCGTGGGCCGGTCGACATGTTTCACAGATCTTACGGGGCTCCTCTCACCTCCAACCATCCACTCTGTTGTGGCTTCAGAAGCTTCACCCAGGGACCCGTTTCTTCTTTTTTTTTTTTTTTTTTTTTTTTTTTTTTTTTTTGTTAATGGGGTTGTTTTTTTTTTTTTTTTTTTTTTTTTTTTTTTTTTTTTTTTTTTTTTTTTTTTTTTTTTTTTTTTTTTTTTTTTTTTTTTTTTTTTTTTTTTTTTTTTTTTTTTTTTTTTTTTTTTTTTTTTTTTTTTTTTTTTTTTTTTTTTTTTTTTTTTTTTTTTTTTTTTTTTTTTTTTTTTTTTTTTTTTTTTTTTTTTTTTTTTTTTTTTTTTTTTTTTTTTTGTCTCTTTTGAAAAACAATGGCTTTTAGCTCTGGATAAAACTGTAGAATAAAACATTGCACAGATTAAATTGTTTTATTATTTATTCTATTTTAACACATTTAAAAAAAAAAAAAAACCCATCTTCATTTGGTAAGAGAATTTGTATCATTGTTGTGAGAAATGCTTTGGGAAGAGAATAAACTATGCAGGTGCTAATGTTAAGATACCGCTTTCATTGTTGCAGTCCACACAGTTTTTGTTTTTATGTCAATTAGCCTTCAGCCCATCATCATCATCATTATTGGATCGAAAGTCTTCAACTTTCTCTGGTTTGATTATTTCTCAAAATCTTGGGTTTTCGACTACAAACTGAGAACGACAATCTTCGTGTGTGATGGCTCTCTTTGCATGGTACCACTTGATCCGTAGCTGCACGGCGGTGTTGACATGGCGTCCGCGGCCTGAATATGTGCAGCTGTTTTGTGTAAATGGAGGATGCCGAGCTGAACAGATGTCTGGTGTCTCAAATTAAACAGACCCAACCCGACATAAGTACAAACGAATGAGCTACCTCATATTTTATCCTGACACCGTACAGATCAAACCACTTCAAAAGGCAAGTGTAGTGTACAGTTTTACTCCCAGCATGTCATGAGTCATAACACATGTTCATGTGAATGTATAAGGGCATTTCTACAATTGGCCCCTGATGCCATGAGTTACTAGTGCTATGCCGCCATTGGGATGCAAACACACACACCTCCTTTACACTTTGAAAGCCTTTTATTTGCTTTAAAGCTAATTAACCAGAAATGTTTCCTCTTTTTTTTTCCTAGCTTTTGCAATCATTCAGCATGTCTTAAATCTCTTAATGGTTATGCACATACTTTATATTAGTTCATCTTTTTGTGCTTTGCAGTGAAGTTAATGCAAGTGCACTTTACAAGTGCTTCTCTCTTAGACTCTCAGTTTTCTTTGCTGGATGCCGGAGATGATGATTTGCTATTATTCTTGATAACATGGTGTGATTTTACACAGGGTCTTGCTGCAGTGGTGTTAGTACCGATCGTGTGTTATCACTCTATTCATTCACCGTGGAGGTCAGTGAAGCTGTTGCTATGAAAACATGAATGTTGTGAGCCCTCTTCAGAGCAAATCCATAAACAATCTCTGAACCCTGACTTCTGTAGCTTTTTGGATCAGAATATCTGAGAGTGATCTATGTAGTGATCTAGTAAGCCTTAGATTTCATTCACTTGTTACTTTGTTTAGAAAGATGATGAAACCTTAACCTCTTGGATAAGAACATGCTGCATAATGTTTAATATAGCACTCTGTTTTTCATTTTTGAGCCCGGATATTTTGACTATCAACTGTAGATTTATGTAATGTTTGGCATGATGAGGATGATATTAGACACATTTTTGCAACCAGTTCTAAACACAGTCACTGCAGCTAGATGATTTCTTTGAGAACTCCTTCAAAACCACTCAGACTTAAATATGATTGTATCTCACCTCAGCAAAAATGATATTTTAGTCTTGCTGACAGTGGATATTTATAGTATAAAAATAACATTATTCATTTTTTAAAAGCATCCTGTATTGTGTTTTTTTTTTTTAATAATGTGAAAATCTCTCATGGTCTTGTTTAAAGAAATTCTACAGCACCTCTACACACATCTTTATCTCTTTCTAACCCTGTATGACCATCAAACAAACAGAAGAATCATGTCTACATTTCATATTCTACTATAACCACTATTGTAACCAACTTTCACTTTCATGTTCCTCCTCTAATGCTGGTATTGAACTTTATTTTCCTTATTTAACAGCTGTTTGTCAAATTAATAATATAATAAATTCTTCTTTGGACCTTCTTTGTGGGATTTCTATATTTATCAAACATTCACGTTAAAAAATAAAAATAAAGACAGTTGGATTTAAAGGTTAGAAAGGCTTTATTTGGGCGAGTCCACACAGTCAAGCACAGCTGTTGCAGCTGGCTGGCTGTGATATGTTTGGCCACAGCGTTTAGCCTCGCATCATTCAGCAAGCTGAAATACACAAGACAGGGGTGTTTATTAGCAACCACATACACAGTGTCATAGAGTTACTCATGACCACACTGGAGATCACATGAGACGGCTATGTGAGGTCATCTTCAACAGGATTAAATCCAGTCTCTTCTAAGATTAGTTCTTGTTACGAAGCCCGCTGGCTTATTTTAACAAATACTTCCAAAGGTCAAACAATTCTGTGGCATACTATAATATAACTTGCATCATGAATTTAATTTACCGACCTTGTTACCCTGGTCGCGTGTGCGGACACGGAGCTTGTTGACCTGTGATTCAGCCATATCAGCCCTCTCCTCTGCATCATCAAGCTCATGCTGGAGCTTCCTGAACTTCGACAGATTGGTGTTTGCCTGATCCTCCTGCAGAAAGGACAAAGCTATTTCAGAACAGAGAACTGAGGGAACTTGGCAAAAACAGGTTTTTACATGAGTTCCTCTTTTCTTTTTTTTATCTTAACCCATATACACACCCATGCTCATTGTGGTTAAGCTGGATGATGATTTATAACTGACAGTACACTAATAGTAACTGAAGTAAATCATCTCTAACAGTAGACTCACCGCTTCCTCAGCTTGTCTCTTGTAACTCTTCAATTTGGTCTGCAGCTTGTCGATGAGGTCTTGCAAGCGGACCAGGTTCTTCTTGTCCTCCTCACCCTGCACAAACAGCAAAGTGAGCTCTTTTCCTACTTTCAATTCATCCTGGCATGATCTATTAGCAAACAGCAGTGGTGGTATACCTGGTAGGAGAGCTCTTTGATTCTCCTTTCATACTTGCGCACTCCCTTCTGATACTCTTGGCTCTTCTTTTGCTCAACCTCCAGTTCATTCTCCAGTTCTCTGACCTGCCAGAAAAATAAGCATGTAATAAACCCACTCGACCCATTACAAGGATTAGCACGTGGCGCCGTAACATAAAACATGCATTTAAATGCGTCTCAGCTCTCACCCTGGCCTCCAGCTTCTGGACTTGCTTCTTGCCACCTTTGAGGGCAATCTGCTCAGCCTCGTCCAGACGCATCTGCAGGTCCTTTATGGTCTGCTCCATGTTCTTCTTCATCCTCTCCAGATGGGCGCAGGTGTCCTGCTCCTTCTTCAGCTCCTCTGCCATCATGGCTGCCTAAAAATGCAGACATTCAATGCTGTAATCTCCAACTGGACTGAAACCAACAGCAGCAGCATCAACGCACATCTGGCAGAACTTTAAAGTGGACTATTTAAGATGTCAGGCTGATTTATTAGAGCAGAGATGTTATTACAAAAATAACAATAACACAATGTAGTCAACCATTCTCAGATCTCTGTCACAAGCATAAATTTTGTGCTGTCTTATATTTTGATATACTTGCATTTTAGACATGCTTCATTCAAAAACTTAATCCGAACTCTGTAACTGCACATCTCATAACTCTTACATCAGTGATGGCCTTCTTGGCCTTCTCCTCTGCATTGCGGCACTCCTGCACGGCATCATCAACCTCAGACGACAGCGAGGCAAGATCAGCCTCCAGCTTCTTCTTCGCATTGATCAGCCCTGTGTTCTGGAGCAGAAGAGTTCAATTTAAGGCTTCTTTGAGTGGTTGAACCAGAAGGTAACAAACACAATAACCAGTTTAGTTTTAAATCTATTTGTCTTACCTGAGAATGCAACAGGTTGACTCTCTCGGTGGACTCAAGCAACTCATGCTCGGCTAACTTGCGTGCACGGTCATTCTGCTCCAGCATGGCCCTGAGCTCCTCCACCTCAGCAGTCAGTAGGTTGTTGCGACGCTCTACCACCGCTGTCTGCTCCTTCAGCTCCTCATTCTGGTGAAGGGTCTCATCCAGCTCTATCTGAATATCCTGTCAAGTACATACAAAAGACTTTTATTTCCTGAAACATTAATGTAATAATAATGGACAAAAAAAGTCCACCTACTTAAGAGTCTGAACTCACCTTTATCTGAACCTGAAGGTTTCTCAGGAGTTTCTGGGACTCTGCGGCCTGCCTGTTAGCATGGCTCAGCTGGACCTCCATCTCATTCAGGTCACCTTCCATTTTCTTCCTTAGGCGCACTGCCTCGTTGCGAGACCTGGCCTCAGCATCCAAGGTGGCTTGCATGGACTCCATTGTTCTCTGATGGTTACGGCTAGAAGGTGAAATAGAAAGATTAGGAGGATCAAGTGTATGTGAGATGGTTGATGGGACAAAATCATAGATCTATTGTAGTACAGTACCATGAAAAAACAATAACTCACCGAAGGTTGTCAATTTCTTCATCCTTCTCTGCCAGCTTCCTGTCAACTTCAGCCTTGATCTGGTTTAGCTCCAGCTGGATCCGGAGAGTTTTGCTTTCTTCATGCTCCAGAGCGCCCTAAGACAGATGGACAAACCACTTAGGGATACTGCTGGCCACCTCAGTCAGATTTTTTTAACACAGACCACAAAAATAGAAAAGTGAGAAAACACAATGAACTGCTTACTTCAGCTTCCTCTAGGGCAGCTTGAATCTCACTTTTCTCCACGTCCAGACCCTTCTTCATTTTCTCCAGCTCATGGATGGTCTTCGATCCCTGACTGATTTGATCTGACAGGTCAGTGATCTCCTCTGGGGAAATAAAGATGAACAAGTGGTTTATACTTTGCATTAAAACCTTGAATGCTCTGTCTCGATACATATCTCCAGCTGTGTATCGATGAGGTGAGCTACAATTGCAGATACTTTACCTTGGAGGTTCTTGTTTTCTCTCTTGAGAGTTTCCAGATGATCCAAGGTTTCTTCATAGGAGTTCTTCAGTTTGAAAAGCTCTGTGCTCAGGCCACGAGACTCCCTTTGAGAACTTTCCAGTTCAGACTGGCACTCCTCATACTTCTGTTTCCACTCTGCCAGTACCTGATAGGGACAATGAGACACATTTTCAGCTTTTAAATGGCATCCCTTCTTCACTGGATAAAGAAGGGGTACAATGGAAACATAGCAAATGTCATGAATTGGCTTTAATGTTTTTTATACAATTTATTCCTTGACATAACTATTGTTCATCCATCCATTTATGCTAGTTGCTGGGTACTTGCATTGACAAACAATTATCAGGATTTTTGAGTTTTCTTTGTCAGTACCTTGTCAAAATTGCGTTGCTTTTTGTCCAAGGCAGCAGCTGCAGCATTGGCACGCTCCAGGTCAATGACCAGGTCTTCCATCTCTGTCTGGAGCCGGTGCTTGGTCTTCTCCAAAGACGAACACTTGGCATTGGAAGCCTCCACTGTCTCCTCAGCATCCTGCAGACGTGTCACCAGTTTCTTCCTAATAATTAAAGAGGCAAACCAGTTTGATAGTCATGCCTTCAAATGATCATAGTGTACTAGCTGATTCTGTAAAAAAAAAAAAAAAATCTCACTCACTTGGCTTCCTCCAGCTCTTCAGTCCTCTGGATGGCATCAGTTTCATACTTAGTCCTCCACTGCGCCACCTCCGTGTTGGCCTTGGATAGAGCTCTCTGCAGCTCAGCTTTGGCTTCCTGCTCCTCATCATACTGCTCTCTCAGAAGGTCACAGTCATGTCGGGATGACTGCAGTGCATGGGCCAGGGCGGTCTTAGCCTTAAGAGACCAAACATGAAGTTGAAGAGCAGTTTGTTAAACTTGAAGTACTAAGAAGCTACACAAAAGTACCAGCTCTATGTATAACAAACGCTGACTGATTGAGCAGGAACTGACCTTATTCTCCTCCTCTAGTTGTTTCTTGAGCTCCTCGACATTCTGACCAAAGGAGGTCTTTGTACGCTGGAGCTGGGAGACCAGGGATTCTCGCTCTTCAAGCCTCCTGCCCAGCTCACCTACAAGTGAAGGAGGTGTCTATGTGATCTGTAAGTGCCATGAAATCTGTTTGTAAGATATATGATCAGATTAATTAATATTCCTTACCGCTCTCAGCCTGAGCACGGGCCCTCTGGGTATTGGTTTCATTGAGCTGCCTCTGAAGCTCTTCCGCTTTGGCCTTAGCCTCATTCATTTGATCTTCATATAGTCTGCATGTCTTCTCTGCACTGGCCTACACACCATAAACAGAACTTATAGCTTATTAAGGGTATTCTTGATCAGATGTAGTTCCATAATATTTTAAATCTCTAAGGGTGCTTTCACACCAGCAGCAGTTGGTGCATACTAAACAGTCCATTTGGACCAAAAGCTCTTAGTTCATTTTGTTTTTGGTGCACTTGGGTGTGCACTAAAGTAAACCAAGACCTCCAAAAAGACTGAGAACACACACCTGGACCAACTCAGGTTTAAACCATGGTCAAATGAAATGCATCATGGTTGGAGGGACTAAGATAAATATTGATGAGGAAACTTCAATCAGACTAATTTTGGTTCATTTGCAAGGACCACATCATAGTCTATATGCTACATAGTAACAATTTTACTGCCTGGTTCAGACCAAATAATTAAACTAGCGGTGTGAAAGCACCCTAAATGCGTTTGCCCTCTTTTGTCTATCTACCTTGCCCTTGGAGAGCTGCTCTACAGTAGAGGCCAGATCATCGGCTTCCATCTTGGCCTCACTCCTCTCTTTCTCCAGCTTCTGCTTGACTCGCTGCAGGCTGTCAATCTGGTCGCTCAGCTCTGCGGTGCTGTCAGCGTGCTTCTTCCTCATGGTTGCTGTTGTGGCCTCGTGCTGCAGCATGGCTTCTTCCAGGTCTCGACGCAGCTTCAGAAAATCTGCCTCTCTCTTCTTGTTCATCTCAATCTGGGCTGAGGTTGCCCCACCTGCCTCCTCAAGGCGCTCGCTCAGCTCCTCAAGTTCACGAGCCGCATCACCACGCTGTTTCTCCACTTTAGCTCTACAAGCCCTGTCTGCCTCCAGCTCCTCCTCGAGCTCCTCTGTTCGAGCCTGGAGAAGGTAATAATCAGTTACTTTATCAAAATTATGTTACATAACTGCTCCTTCAGATATTGAGAAACTAGTCTTTACCTGCAACTCTTTTATCTTCTTCTGAAGCTGGTTGACCAAATTTTGCTCATCTTCAATCTTTGAGCTTGCTCCATTCAATTCAAAGTCTTTTCTGGTTTTAAAAAGATCTTTGTTAATTGTTTTAATAACCTCAAAGAATCATGTTTGTTTGCTAATATATAATATTTTTATATATATATATGATCAAGCTTACTTTTTCAGCTTCTCTTCAAGTTGCTGCTTGTCGTTCTCCAGGTCCATAACAGATTCCAAGGAGAGTTTTAGATCTCCCTCTAGCTTACGTCTGACCCGTTCCAGGTCCATACGAATCTTCTTCTCTTGCTCCAGAGATCCCTCCAACTAATTCAAAGAAGAAAATACACTATGTTGTATACGCTATAATAATAAAAATATTTTATTCTTATCAATTTGTTACCATGTGTACTCAATGATATAAAATGATGTTTTGCATTTACAATAAATAAACTTAAAATAATAATAAAAACAATAAACAATAAACAAATAATAAACTTACATCGTCTACTTGTTGCTCCAGCTTGGCCTTGGCTTTGGTCAGAGTGTTAACTTTATCTTCCTCTGCTTGCAGGTCATCCAGTGTCTGCTGGTGAGACTCCTGGAGAGCCTTTTTCTCTTTTGTCAACTTCAGAATAGTTTCATCCAGAACTGACATTTCTTCAATCAGGTTTTTCACCTGCCAGAAATACATTCTTTGTTTGTACAGTACAATGTGCTGGCTGTTCTGTGGAGCATTCTGTGGCCTCTTAGCACCCTCTATAGGCACCTCACTGCTTTCCTCTACTCACCTTGTTCTCAGTGGCATGTTTCTCTTTCTCCACTTTAGCCAGGCTGATCTCCAGATCATCAATGTCTTTCTTCAGCTCAGAGCACTCATCCTCCAGCTTGCGCTTCTTGGCGAGTGTATTAGCATTTATCTCCTCCTCATCTTCTAGCCTCTCCATGATTTCTTTCGCTTTAGCCTCCAGTTGAATCTTAGTTTTGATGAGCTGGTCACAGCGCTCCTCAGCATCAGCCAGGTTGTCCTGCTCCTATGGCAGACCGGAGAGAAAAACAACTAAATAAGAACCAAAAAAACTAAATCTCCACAATCCTCCAATATGCTGCCTTTTCTAAAATGTGAATACATCAGGTGTACTACTTACTGCCTGTAGCTGTAAAGAGAGGTCATTCTTCTCTTGGATCAGGCTGACCTGTCTCTCCTCCAGCTCTTTGCGCTTGACTTCAGATTTCTCCAGAGCTTCCTTCAGCTGGGCTAGCTGCTCTTTCAGAGCAGCAAGCTCTTTTTCAGTGGAAGCACTCTTCAAAAGGGGTTTGATTTTGAAGAAGAGCTTCATCCAGGGCCAGTGCTTGACAGCGTTGAAGGCTCGGATGTTCCACTGGATAATCATCAGAGCTTCCCTGAAAACAAGAAGAAGAGTGGAAGGTTTGGAAGAGTGAATGATTTGCCTCTGAAATATAAGCTGGAATACAAATATAAAATGTCAGACAATTGCCAGTACATCAAAACTTATTAACAAGCAAGCAGAAGTTGTAAACAGTTAGCTAATGGTAATGTATAAATAGTTGAAATAGTTAACTAAAAGCAACACACAAACAGTTGGAACAATAGCTAAAAAGTTATGGATAGTAGGCTGAAACGTCTGTGGATATTCTCATTCGTCCAGATCCTATTATTTCAGGCAACAATTGAATCAAAAGCAACTGGACTTAGATTTGTCATGAAGACGTTTTGCCTCTTATCCAAGCGGCTTCATCAGTTCCTTAATGCATCGGTCTCAGACCGAAGCGTTGCTTTTGATTCAATTGCTGCCTGAAAAACGTAGGCTGAAATCTATAGCTTCTGCCACCTGACTAAAGCAACCTTAACCATGATGGTCTGACACAACAACATGCACTTTGGTATAGTTCATAATGCTAAAATGACTTCCAGTTAAAAATCTATTTAAGTCGACACATTTGGAACATGACTGGTTGTGGGAACGCCTGAAAAACAAAGCTGGGAAACACTGACGTAGGCTGTGTGAAGCTTTACTACCAACAAAAATAAAGTTCAGAGCACGAATATCAAAGGGAAAAGGTCAGAAAGGTTCATCCTGGAGTTCCCCGCTTATTTATTTAGTTACTTCTCCTTGGCGCTTGATTTTTGGCACTAATCCTGCAAGTGTCTACTCTCTTGTATCTAATCATACACCCAGGGATGTAATATGAAATCATACACCTAATGCTGCTTTTGATGTTTCATGACTGTGACCAAACAGGGTTACCAGATTGATTTAGTCTCAGGATGACTTCTCACAGCCCTAAATATGGACCCAGAGCAGACTGGTCAAGGACTTCCTGTCAGTGTTCAGAGGGTGAATTTGAGTGAGCAGGAGGTGACTGAATGAGGGTGGGGGAGATGATTGCATTTTTGACATGACTCCATGCCGGGTGCCTCTCAAAGGTGAGTGTCTGTGTTTATTTAGGAACTAAAGCCCTCTGTCCAACGGCAGGCTTTAATCCTCTGTCACCCGCCACATATCCCATCAATGCACTCACTTACAAGTACAGGCGCCGCAGACAAAAGGGGCCAGAGGCCATCGGGCATCTAGGGAGGGGGCTGGGGGTTGTATTTTTAGGGAGGGCCCGAGCAGCTGCCACTTGACACATGTCGCCACCTGGCTCTGAGGACACCGTCAGCATTGTTTAATTTAGAGAGAGCGGATGGAGAGAATGACCAGAGACCTGCGAGAAGGGTGTGTGTGTGTGTGCAAGAGAGGGATGGGGCCCTTATTAACAGTAGGGCCACACACATGCCTGGTAACCATACAAGGGCAAGCACACGCCTCACACACGCCGATAACACTGCCCTTGCATGCCATACATACTCCAGTGAGGGAGTGAATACTAAGGTATAGTGTATCACAAGCTGAAAGGCTTGCGGCTGATCATGTTGCTATTGAACCTGTTCAGAGAAGCAACTGGTGTCGGAGGTCCTTTTTTTTATGCTCATGTCTTCACCTTCTTGTGAGGTATAAAGCCCAATGGCCTTCATGTGCCCAAGAATAAGTTCTTTTTTCATTTAGGTTCATAAAAAAGTCTTACTTTCTTTCCATCATCTTGTGTAGCTCAATCCTCATGATCTTGCCCCGAGCGGCTGCCTGAAGCAGCGTCAGAATTTTGGCCAAACGCTCATCCCTCATCTCCTCGAGTTGACCTAGCAAGCCTGCCTTGAAGAACACCTACAGGCAAGAGGGCAAGAGTGGAAAAGAAACAAAGATTAAATCATAGGTTGAAAATCAAAATTTGGTGTAATGTATATCACTCTATGCTACACACACTGTTGTACCTTTGTATGTCCAAATCTATACTGGTTGTGGTCGATATCCAAGGAGCCCAGTAGCTTTTCTGCAGCTTTCCTGCTGTCCACAAATGTATCTTCTGGGATGGCATGTGGATTCAGGATGCGATAGCTACACAAATGTATAAAAGGCTTTCAGAACTGATTAGACTCAAAGTCTGTTTTCAAAAAGTGATCTGAGCAGACCTGTGTGTGTGGTTTGTCTTACCGCTGTTTGAACTCAGCATAGAGCATGCGGTTGGGAAAGCCCTTTCTGCAGATCCTGATGCCTTCCAGCACACCGTTGCAGCGTAGCTGGTGCAGCACCAGAAACGGATCCATGACTCCTGCACAGGACAGGTTCAAACATGAGTCTAGTCCCTGTGGTTTATCACCTGATGATATGTGAAAATTGTGCTGAGTGTTACCTGGAGTCTTGGTCTCATTAGGGATGATGCAGCGAACAAAGTGGGGCTGGGTGCTGCGGAGATTTGTCATCAGCTTGTTCAGATTTTCCTGGAGGGAAGATGAAACATTGCAAATAACATTTCATAAGAAAATACTGTTATTGGGATTTTTTGTTTTTACAAAAATAAATAGAGAACCTCCATACAACAAATTTCATCTGACACAACACAACTCCTCACAAGTGTCACGGATGTAAATGAGAGGGGAGCCAGCACAGACTTAAAGTGATGTTCATGTGATCAATGCCCTAAACATCACTGCAAGTCTTAACTGCCTCCGTCCCAGCTGTCCGGTGATGCCCACAAATTTTCACACCACAAAAGACGTTATTTAGAATAAGTCTGCATTCACCTGGATAAACAGAAGACCATTTTACTGGTGTCATTCTCACCTTGTGAAGCTGAGACACAGTTTGGAAAGAGGCCGCCTTCTTCCTCTTCTCCTTGATGCCAGGCTTGGGTTCGGCTGCTGCATGGCAATTAAGAGAGTGGTTGATTTAACCACACTAAGTCATCCATTCATCTGTTATATGCTTCTGTCAGAGCCATGCTGACTGTACCTGAGTCGGAGCCGACATAATTCTCATACAGAGATGCTAGCAGCTTGTTGGAGGACTTCTGGAAACAGGCCACCACTGTCTCATTCAGCGGGTCTTTGTTTTTGTCTAACCAGCCAAAAATATTGTATGGCACCTGTGAAACACAGCAGGGATATCCAAATTATTAAATATGATTTAAACAGTGAATATGTTGAATTCTTCATGTAAGAATTAATTGTGTGGATGCTCTTACCACTCCAGCATAGTGCACTAGCTCGAAATGAGCCTCAAACTTGCGCTTCTTGTCTGGTCGTGGTTTTTGGAAATTAGGAGACTTGCCAATGTGATTATCATATAGCTTGGCTTTAAAGCTGATGTCGGTGGCCTTTGGGAACATGCACTCCTCTTCAAGGATGGACATGATGCCCAGTGGCTGCAGGGATGACAACATGTGAGTCTAATATGTCTAGAAAAACTCTAAACTTTGCCTTAAATGAAAAAAGGTTACCTTTTCAATGAGATCAATGCAAGCTTGAAGGTCTAGCCCGAAGTCAATGAAGGTCCAATCGATGCCCTCCCTCTTATACTCCTCCTGCTCCAGGATGAACATGTGATGGTTGAAAAACTGCTGCAGTTTCTCATTTGTGAAGTTGATGCACAGCTGCTCGAAGCTGTTGAGCTGTGATGAGAGAGGAACAGGTGTGTAGAGGGAGCATTAGAAATGAACAGCATAAAACATGACACACATATTCATCCTGCAGTAATTCATTTTGATAAGAAAAAAGCACCTGTTGATAGTCAAGTATTCCCTTGCAAACAGAAAAACAGTATGGTCTTCATATTAACCTTTAACATCTGTATTAACATGAAAAATCATTGCAATGTTAATCAATGTACCTCAAAGATCTCAAAGCCAGCAATGTCCAGGACGCCTATGAAGTACTGGCGAGGCAGAGAGGTGTACAGGGTCCGGTTGATACGTAGCACAAGCCATTTGAACATGCGGTCATATGTGGCTTTGGCCAGAGCTCCAACGGCATAATTAACCTACAGCATCCATGCACAAATACACACACACAGGAAGAATACAACTGTCATTCACAGAGATAGTCCTTGTTGCTTGGATACCAGATTCTAG
>JANJYP010121143.1:0-12495 GCA_024605115.1 Rastrelliger brachysoma | reverse complement strand
TTTTTTTTTCCGTTGGGCTGTGCAGTGAACCCGATAAGCTCATCGCTGCCGTGTTGTTCTAAGCTGCTACTGTATGCTATATTAGGGAACACTGTGTTGTTCTGCAGTGTGCATCTCTCCTCTCCTCTTCCCTGCAGTTCTGCTGTCCTTCATCAGGTCATTGAGACAGAGATGATGGTGTTGGGTTTCCTCTTTTTGTCTCTGAGGATAAATGTGATGTCTGTTCTTTGTCGACACTGTCCAACACAGCAACTTGCTCTTCCTCCTTGAAGCAGCTCCACATCTCTCTTCCTGTCTCTCCTCTAGTACTTCCCATCTCTCTCTGTCACTCGTGGGCGTGTGTTTCTCTCTTCCTCTGTCTTACTTACTTTTGGCTGATCCCCCTCCTTCCAACTTCTCTGAGAAAGTCAATGCTGCCCCTCTTGCAGCAGCTGAATCAGCACTAATGTTGTTCTGCCAGCCTGTTCCTGCACCTATCGTCTCGTTCTCAACCCTCCCCTCCACTCCTCCCTTGCCTACTGGCACGTCACATCAAGTGGCCACTCACAGCAGCATCAGCAACTCGCTCCAACTCTGACATCACACACCACTTTACATGAGCCTTCAATTCCTGTCCAAATAAACCCGATAGCAGCACAGAAGACCGGAAAAACAACGAGATAGTATCAATCAGCCGTATTCCTCTTCATTTGCTCTTTAAGATAACCAGAAGAGGAAGGAAAGGGCAAACTAGGATAGAAAAGTTTCAATCTGAAACCTGCACATTGTCTTAAAAGAGTGCAGTTGAGCAAATGGAATAATTGGTCTTTGGTGAGAGTGAAGTGTTCTGCAGTTAACTGCCCTTTAATGACCTGACAGTTGGTGTAAATTGAGCTTCATTTTGCTGAGTGTAGTTGATGCATAATGAGGCGAGGCAGTCTGGTACAACCTGAAGGCCTATTTGAGGCAGAGGGGTGAACTTTTCCCTGAGGTGTTTCACTATTACTGGCGCTGTGGTAAAGAAAAACTCATCTCATCCTAGATTGTTCCCCTGAAGCAGGATTGACGCCTTACGCTGAGGCAGATTTACTTTGAGAGGACCTGACCCACAAAGAAACATAAAAGGCACATATTATACCAAATTATTGTGGAAATGTGGGCGACTATTAGAATATGCATTTTTTTACAGCAGGGAAACTTTATTGATGTAGCCGCTTAGTTAATGTGACTCATGAATTTGATTCATTTATAAAGTGTGGAAAATTGTGAAAAAGACAATTAACAATTAACACATAAGGTGTGAGTTAATGCAGTGGCAACTGCAAACTCTGCTTCGTGTTTTTACAGTGTTGTAACTAATTTCATATTACATACATATTAAGAATATACTTTGGTTCGCTGCAGATTTTGACACAGTTTTAAAACTCATTTTTACAATTTGTTTTTTTAAGCTGCCTTTCAATTCCCAGTGACTGTTAGCATGTCAGCACTTGTATGTAAACAAATGAACATGTTAACAATTGATAGGGGAGAGGATGACAGAGAGGAAAAGAAAACGTTATGACCTCAAAGTAACCTTCCACGTTGTTATTCTTCATGGTTACTGATAGATAAAACATCAGGCTGTACGGATAGCAAACATGAACCCACTTGGACAGGTTAGTGGTTACTCCTGAGTTTCACTACAAATGATGAAATCAACCGAAACACATTTTTGTATAATATAGTACCAAGTAACTACAGGATGAATGTTGCCTCACTGACAGTGTCTTTAGTAAAAGGTTCCCACAATCCCTTGTATGAGACTGTCAATGATGCAGAATGAGCGGTTTTTAGGAAGGTCACTAAAGGTTGAAGCCCGCTAGGTTTTAGCTTGCTAAGCAGAAAAGCGAGTACAACTCTGTTTAAACTTATATTACCATACACCAGAATATATCATTGAACCACTGCGAGTTAAAAGTTAATGTTTAACCTATAATGTTCAATATGACAGCTTCTCTCAGACTTACTGCACCCAAACAGACGTAATAAAACCAGTCTGGCTAACAAACGTCACATGACGGCCAAAAGTCGAAGCAGGTGTATTTACAAATCCTCAACTATTAAAGAGCTCACCTTGATGAACCCAATCACAAATACCACAAAGAAACAAACTGGCACAGTTACAGCATGCAGGGTAAATGATCTACTCAGGCAAAACAAAAAACAAGAAGTTCCCAGCCACAAATTACAGATTAACTACTGGGACACGCACAGTATTTTCACAGATGTTGGTGCAAATATTTTGTGAATATAAAAAAAAGGACAGGCAGGGTTATAGTGACAGACACGCACACGCTGTGACCTGCAGTGCAACATCCCTTTGGTGTGGTTGGACCGAACCGCTCGACCAAACAGCCCTGCAAACTTTGCCCTTGGTTCTGCTTCAAGCCAACTCCAGGAAGTGCTAGTCACTGATCTCCCAAGGTCATTCAACAGAGGAGAGAGAGAAACCAGAGAGGGAGGAGGNGAGAGAGAGAGAGAGAGAGAGAGAGAGAGAGAGATGAAAGAGAGAGGGGGAGGGAGAGGGGGAAAATAGAGAAGGACAGGCTTTTCAACTTTCACTGCAGCACTTAAGTGACCCCGGTGGTTCAGGCTGTGTACTTTCTAAGAAGCTTAATAAAAACATCACATACTGCACATATTAGCTGGGTTCTGTATCCCGCTTTGAGTTTTGTTTCCTCTGCGTCCTCTCATCTCCCTCTAACATGTTTCCTTCTCATTGCTGACAGAGAGACTGCAGGAGCCAATCTCACATTCCTGTGACCTTCATCCAACGCTAGGCCCGGTCTCTGGCGTCAAAGTAGGCAGGGCTAAAAGCTACCTGCATATTACACACTGGAGCACAGCTGACTCCCCCTGGCTGCCCACACTGTCTTTAGTGACAGTGTACACATGTAAAAACACAAGAGTAGGGGGGCAAGGGCAAAAGAGTGAACACAGAGTAATAGTGGTCACCGTAGTGATAAGCTGAAAGGCCGAGCCATGTCTAGGCAGTTTGCATGTTTGGTTTACTTTTTCCTCCCCCTGTGTGCCTTTGGTACAGCGTGGGGCACAAATGATATTCAAATCTCATGCAGACAGCAGCCAACCCTGGGATTTGGCAGCAAGGGCTTCAACTTAAGAGTTATTTTTAGTCTCCCTCGCTCAATCTCTCTCTCTCTTTCTCTCTCTCTTCCCAACGGGACTTTGTTTTGTCAAAGGCACCAATGGAAACTTTCAATTAGGGAGCAAGGGAGGGCAGAGAAAGGGAGTCAGAGGCAAGTGAGAGAGAAGAGGAGCCCTCCAAAGAGTCCATCAGAAGAGATCAGATCAAACTATTAGCCTCTTCTGCCCCTGAAGCTGACAGGCTGACAGTCTGTCCCATCTGGGCGTCTGGCACTGCCGGGGTGGGGGCCTGAGGGATCCTGAGGTCACTGCAACCAGCTGCACCCCCACCCCTGGGGACCCCTGACACCGACAGTGACAACAACACTGAGAGATACCCTTTCAGAGTTGCTCCCCCCCCAAAAAAAAGCATATACAACAAATCTCCTTTTCAACATGGATGTTATCTTTGCATCAGGCGCTAACGTGTAAACAAGGACGTCGGGGGGGAAAGCGGGATCCGGACCAGCATGCTGAGGCACTGCGGCCACAGGCCTCCAGGACATCAACAGCACAAAGAAAGTGAAGTGCACGTGAGCTCAGTGTCTGGAAGCTTTGCACTTCCATGCAGTCGATAACCCGGCTCCAAGTNTGTGTGTGTGTGTGTGTGTGTGTGTGTGTGTGTGTGTGTGTGTGTGTGTGTGTGTGTGTGTGTGTGTGTGTGTGTGTGTGTAAGAGAACGTGGTGGTCCAAAGTAACAACACAACAAGTGACAGCTAAAGAGCAACAGACTCCACTATGATTTGTTACTTTCAAGGTTAAAAATAATGCAACAAACTCACAACATTAACAACAATCACAATGTTTTTAACTACAATCTATTCTGTAAAACTGTCATAGCTGTACTGATGTGAGAGCTGGACGACATGGATGAGAGCGACACACACACACACACTTAAAAACACACAACTCCAATCTTCCAAGGAGAGTACTACAGGACAGGAAAGGGAGGGGGATAGGGGATGGCTGCAAAGGACAGACACTGTCTCATCACTGCAGAGCGTGATGGAGAAAGAGACAACAGAAAGTGAACGCAGGCAAACTATTTTTATTCTCCAAAAATTCAAAGCCTAGCCAACTTGACAGGTCTTCTCTCTGAGTGTATTTTCTGTGGTTAGACTTACCCCTGTGCCCTTCATGGTCATCGGTCTGCCTGTTGGAGCACAGCAGAATAGAGGGAAACAGATAGCCCCGTTCAAGTCCCCTTGAGAGCAGCAGCTGCGGCAGGAAGAAGAGGCACAGAGGTTGACAGAAAAACTCTATCAAGCTCCTTCACTTCCTCCGGTCCCCTGATCGTATCAACAGACAAAAGGCACTCTGGCTCCACTGGATGGCTTTAAAAAGGCTCTCAGCCCGGCACCCCCCGAGCCACCCCCCCTTCTTCTACCCCTCCCCCTTCTCTCTCCCACTGCCCCGTCTCCTTCAGCAGCCCCCCAACGTCCTACTCCTGCCTAAACATAAAGCACTCTGTCTCTTCTGTTTTCTCTTCTGACCAAGTCCCCTCCACTAGCTGACCTTCTCTCTCTCTTCCTCTGTCTCTTTCACTCACTAACCCCTCTCCCTCTATCCAGCCAGTGACCCCCGTGCATTTGTCTTTGAGCTGACCCCTGGCCCGGCGCAAAGAAGAGGGCGAGTGGGAATAGAAAGCCAGCACAGCAGCAGGCAACAGCGCAACAGCAGGCAAACAGTACAGCGGCACTCCCGACTCACAGACAAAAATCTCTAGCCTCCTTCCCCTTTAACATTCAAGAATAATCAATCTAGCTTGCTACATGATACTAAAACCCCACCTCACACCGGGCTCCCACCTCACTCTGACACTTGCAACCAATGAGAGCACAGTGTCCTCCCACGCCATTGGACACTGCACACACCAGTCAGCGATGACACATCCCCTGCTCCTCCCCTTTCCTCCACCCAACCCCCTTTTACCGACAGCCAACTTCCTGCTCTAAGTTACCTTGAGCTGCAGGATAGGGGTCAGGGAAAAGAAAAGAGGAAGAGAGAGTAGAGAGGAGAATAGGTGAAAAAGAGCAAATAAAGTTGTGGAAAGCTCCTCTGGGAGTGTGTGAGGGTGCGCTAGTGGTGGCTTGCCTCGGCATTGTTTGTTCTCAGGCGGTCCCTGCCTCTCCTGCTGTTGGACGGATGAGAACGGTTCCACGGGCTGCTCTCTGACAACTGCTCTCCGCTTATTTACAATGTCAAACTAAATGTCTCCCTCCGCCCCGCCTCTACTCCACTGCTACAGGCTGACAGCACAGTGATGCAGGCAGCCACACTGGCCCTCACTGGCTGAGAGAAGTGCCAGAAAGGATGCCGCATGTTGCATCCACATGATTTAAAGTACAAAAGCATACTGGGCAGACTCGCTGTCTCATACGTGTGCACAGGCATACATGCACATCCACACACACATACACATACACATTTTGCCCTTGCTTTCTTATTCATCCTTGCTCACAGTCACAGGTACACACTGCACACATCTAGCCCCTAGCCAGCCTACTTGTTATATTGAGATTTATTACAGCGTTCATATTATACTAACAGGGAAGCAGAATAGTCTACACACATGGTCATTCATTATCCACACAGCATATGAATTTAGTTGAATTAGACTTTATTCTCATGATTCACACAACGACATTTAGTGATGGAGCTTACTGCAACCTCAACATTAATCCAATGAAATCCTAATTATAGTGCCAATCAAATTTTCACAAACACTAATTACTGCAAAACATATCATCTCTGAGTCTTTGCACAAAACGAAGAAAAATCAGCTGACTGTAAAGCAGTCACCGAGGAAAAAAAGTGTATTTAATTCTCGTCCTATCTGTGGATAAACAAGACTTAAGAGATATGAGTGAAAGTCTGTAAACAAAGACAATGTTGTCTTGACCCCAAAAACAACGCTCACAGCAACTTCCACAATTAAAACGTCATCAAAAAACCACGTCAGCAATGTCATACAATGCCCTTCTTGTTAACTCGCCACTGGTTTAATGTGCATACCTCCAACACAGTAACCTTTACTTTAGAACACCGAGGCAGGACAACGCCACTTATGGGTACAACTCATGGTGTTAATGCACCACTGACTACATCTGTATTTCTACATTGTGTATGCAAACTGATTGGGGCTAAGTAAAGCTTAGATAAATTGAGTAAAAGTGACAGAGGTTTTATGTTACGATAATGACATTTTAGCAGTAGCCTTTAACTGATGCAAAAGATGGAGGTATGACCTGAAGCTTATGCTGCATATTACTGCAAATCCTGACTGTAGTGAGGAACACAACCAGCTTAAGTGAGAGCGAAAGAGAGCAAACCTGCCCCATCAATGAAAAACCTAGAGGGGGAGGGGAACCGGAAGGATGGAGAAGGACAGAGAGGAGAGTTGTTGCAGGATGGGAGGGGTAGAACAAGTGGAGAGAGGGTGAGAGAACAAGATAGAGACTCAAGAGAAACAAAGCTAAATGTTCCCTTTTCTATTTTTGTGAGGAGCATGGGGACTAGAGCAGGTACTATGGCCATCCAGTTAATGATTTAAGTGCTGCTGCACAAAGATTAATCTATCCAGCATGGCTGCCATGCCAGAGCAGTTCTCTGTAGGTGCTTTCTGGCTACCCAAAATGCCTCAGTAATGACACCTGGCAAGGTCACTGTACAAATGAGACCTTCCCATGACCTGTGCTGCTCATAGCAGAGACATGTTTGCTCTCACTGACGTTGTTTAGAGATAAACATACCCCAGCCAGACTGCTGGTTTCATAAACACACAGCTTCCTCAGGATAGCCAGGCCAAACCACGCACTCACCCACAAAACATGTAAAAACATATGCACACCTGCATATTTATTCAGATTAAATACTATACTGTATGACCGACCTTCATCTTGTAATTTTAAAGATAGTGCAATGGTAAAAAAACAATAACAGCTTAATAATTATCAGAGACTACATAATGGGACCTTGAAATTATTATAGTCACTAGTAGATTGTATTGTTTATTTCACATAATCTTTAATCTGCAATATGCATAGTTATTGATTAAAAAAAGAGATAAAAATACAAATACAGCTTCATATTAGGTGATTATGTTTTGATCTTGTCGCTAAACAATCACAGAACAATATCTAAGCGTTGTGAGTTTATTAAGAACAGGAGTGTTGCCAGCAATGACCAGAGTAAGAAAACAGAGACTCATATTCACTGAGAGTAAGTTAGAGTAACTTTAGTTATTGTGGATGAATGACGTTAGATGATACATAAACCAGTTATGATGAACAAAGTGGCTTGCAGGAGGTGGTGGCATCGAAACAAACGTCCCAGTTGAGGTAGTGGGCAGGAGTCAGTTTTCAACAGAAACTGAGGACTCCATAATAAACTGGCTTTAATTGTGGGAGCTGCAGAACTACGCTGTGAGATATTAGCAGCTTAAACGTAAAAAGGCACATTTAGCACTAGAGGCTAACGCTATCATGCTCACTGCTGACCGGGACATTAATGCTAACGATAGTGAAGTTAATGTGAGCCTGTCGGAGATGAACACTGGTGACAGCTACACGGCACGGGAGACAATACTCAACGTGTCTTAATTTTCACCGCCACTGGACAACGAGCCCTGCCATCAATTGAAAGTTAGTAAAGCTTTCCAAAGCTAGGAAGAAGCAGTCTAACCAATAAAGACAACGTTTGGATCTGTCCTTCAGACCAATCAAACTTCGGACTAGATTCCACCAATCAAGGTTTTTAGGGGCTAAGTTCCTTCTGCAACTGACGCCATTCGGGGGTCTAACAGGAATGGCCAATCCGTTTGAAAACCACTCAGACAAGAGCCAATATGGCGGACATAGAAGACCAGTTTCCTGACCGCCCGTGATCCCTTCAGCGGGCCACCAATAAGCGCCTCAGAGAGCGGGGAGGGAAATGGCGACTGTGTTCATCTTCCAAAACAATCGTCTATTGGTCAAGAACAGCAAATGAAAAGGAGCGAAGTAATTGTCCCCGCTTCCACCCTACGTGGTCCACTTTCTCGTAAACGTTCAACACACAGATTATTTTTTAATTTGTTACTCACTTTGTTTTACGGTGTCGAAGTGAAGTCCGGCTCAGCGTATTATTTATTTTATTTAGCTAGGAAGGGGAAACAAGATGGCTGCTATTCGAACCGGAAAGACTTCGACGCACGAACGTGATGACGTCGAAATTACGCTCCCTTACGGTGTAAATTTTCTACTATTATTTGATTAAAATCAAATAGAAACATCGTATTAAAAATATATAAAAATAAAGAAAAACGCTGTATCTGTATTAATATCCAAATACGACTTGTGCCTTTTTGATTGTGCAACAAAGCAATATTGAAACGTGGAAGACAATTTATTAATTTATAGAATATTATTAATCACTGTGAAACATAAGTGAACTGCTAAAAACTATGCTAACTCAACTTTTCATATAGCAAAAAAGTATGGTCTCCTTTACTTTCCTGCAGTTGAATATATGAGCTTCACTGTGAAAAATGATTATCACTTTAATCTGAAAGTGGAAAATTTCTCTGTGAAAAAAATAATTTCCTTAGACAAAAAGAAAGTTAAGGTTCCACTTTTTTTTTGTTCCAAGCACATGCATTGGCTGTGTGTTTAGGGTCATTGTCCTGTTGAAAGATGAGCCCCTGGCCCAGTCAGAGGTCCTGCACACTCGGGACCAGGTTCTCTTTAATGATATCTCTTTAATGATATCTCTATACTTTGCTCCATTAGGCTTTCCCTCAACCCTGACCAGTCCCTGCTGCTTCACCATTGAGATGCTATGAACAGGTGATGAATAGTGCCTGGTTTGTTAGAGGCATTATACTTAGAACTGAGGCCAAACAATGTAATCTTGGTTTGCAGTGTTGTATTGCTGGTTGTCCTGGAAGTTTCTCCCATCTCCACACAGGGTCTCTGGAGCTCAGCCAAAGCAACAATCAGTTTCTCAACCAGCTCACTTACCAAGGCCCTTGTCCTTGGTAGGTTTGTTGATGAAACCAGGCAGTTGACTCAAGCGAGAGTCCTGGTCGTTCCACATTTCTTCTTTTTAAGAAATATGGAAGCCACTGTGCTCAAACAAAGAAACGAGCAGAAAGTTTGTGGTAGCCTTCCCCAAATCTGCCCGGACAGTCCTGTCCCTGAGCTCTCTGCAGGCACTACCTCCAACCTCATGGCTTTGGTTTTGCTCTATATCTAATCAAGATGCAAAAACAGATTCAGAGAAATGAGAAGCACCTCAGCTAAATACTTGAATGTGATATTTCATTTTTTGCGTTAATTAATTTGCAAAAAATTCAAACAATTCTGTTCTTGCATTTNAGCTAAATACTTGAATGTGATATTTCATTTTTTGCGTTAATTTGCAAAAAATTCAAACAATTCTGTTCTTGCATTCTCATTTATTGGTACTGAGTGTAGATTCATAAGAGAATAATGAATTTAAATTATGTTAGTAAGACTAAGACCCATTCACAGTCTGAATACTTTCAGCACTGTATACAGAATAACCAGCTCAACAAGTTATACATAAACATTTTTTTAATCAGTACCTCAGAAAGTAAAGTTGATAGATACATAAAGTGTCCCCATATTATTTGGAATGTGAGTCAAAAAACCACATAAAAATTAAAATAAAAAAAGGTATTCATATTTTTCACAGTAATAGTCTTAATCAGCATCAATGAGTTGAATCTAATCAAATGAGCTGCACAGTTCAAGGCTACAATGGAAAAATGAATACTGTTCTTACTGCAGGTGATAAAAGTAATATGAAGAATTTAAACACGACAGCTGCAGTAGACACATTTTATGTTTTAATGAACATTCAATTCTTCACAAATATCTACAGCGAGTAACCTAACAATAAACAATGAAAAGGAAATTAATATCAAATCATGTTTTCAAACCCAATATTCAATCAAAAGTGTGAATATTTACGGCATGAACTGGACTGTACAGAATATCCATGAAAACCCCATGATTATTTCCTGGCTACAATTTCCAGGAGCGTGGAGGTGATTTTGTCCAGGCTGCTGGAGTACTGCGGGCCCCTGTGTATCCTGGGTCCTCGCTCCATGTGGAGGGAAGGTGAGGAGGAGTGGGATTCAAATAACTCCTCAGAAGCAGAACGGTAGTCAAAAGGCTGCATGCGATCTTGAAAACTTTCAGGATAATGTGTTGGCTCATGAGGTTGCATAGTATGTGGCGTCCGATACATCTCCTGCATCCTTAAACCTTAAAAAAAAAGAAAAGCATTCAGGAAACAACATCAATGGATTTTCCAAGTGGAAAATTGGCTTATTTTGACAGAGGGAAATGCCATTATCACAACATAAAATAAGATGACTTTACACAACTGTGCACACTGCCTCCAAATTATTACACCTACATGACAAATAATTTAAAATGAAATAAATACATTTTCCACACAGGGCTTTTACTGAAGAATATTTTTGTAATATTTGACCACAGACACAAACTTAGAACTTACAGAGGTGTCTGTCAACTTACCCATTACAGCATGTCAAGTTATAGGAAATCATTTATTTATGTTGACATCATACAATTTACCTTCAAAATGGTGTCTGTTTGAGTGTCTGAGTTCCTCGTGTACAGAATGGTCATAATCTGGGTGCCGCTCATCAGGATTGTGCTTGTGCTGCTCATGGCTTCTTCTTCTGTGATCTTCTTTAGGATAGAGATCCTCTGACTGTCTGATGTCTGAATCTTCCCTGAAAGTTCTCTCATACTGGTGTCGTGGAGGCAGTTGCATGTCCGGCTTTAAGCTGCTGGAGATGGTAGCACGACCTTGGCTATTTTGCTGTAACAACAAAAACACATGCTCCTTTAATTCATTTCTTTCCCTTTGCTGAGAGGAAGGGCTGCTTCAGAAAAACTGGCCCTTTGCAGGGTGACACATACCACAGTCTTCTCAGATTTTTTAGCCTTGAATTCTTTCAGAAGTGTGCAAAGTTTGTCCTTAAGGAACTCTGCCTCTTCTGCATTCTCAATTTCAATGTTTTTCTATTAGAGAAGAGTCACAAGGGAAAGATATATTAAGATCACATATACAATGAATGGCTGCATAACAAACATATCACTGCGATTTAAGTTATAAATTCTAATACATAGTATTACCAGCATATCAAGGACCCCTCCTGACTCAGAGCCTCCTCTTTGGTAGCTATCAGTATCATATGGACTCTAAAAAAAACAATAGGTTCGACATCACCAAAACGTTTTTACTGCATAAATACATATACATTCTGAATAATACAGAAATATGAACAGCTCATCACAACAAATAGATTGACTTTACAGTTAACTACCTGAGATTCTGTGTAGTGGTCAGACTGCTGTGTTCTGTGGACTTCAGGTTCAAACGGTACACCACCTGGTCTAGAATGACCGCCAAACTTTGGATTTGGAGGCCTACAGTCGTCACGGAACCTGAAGCAGAAATTAAACATAAAATGATGTATGAAGATGAAAATATAGCATTTAGTTAAATAATATAAAACATTTGCATTTAAATAAAAAAATATATATTAAATCACTCACATCTCATTTGCAGTCTCCAGCTCCTCTGCAGTGGCATCAGAAAAGCGACTCTTTCTTTTTCTTTTATAGTGTCCTTCATTACCAACAGCCCCTTTCAGGAAGTTCCTAAATGGCTCTGGGATGTCAGAAGTGGACCTAGTAACTTCCAGTGATCTCTGGAAGGGTCTTGTTCTGCTAGGCCCAGCACTGGAAACTGGCTCATCTTGATAAGGTTCGTTTTCTGGATGCTGATAATCTCTAATAAAATGTGCATGGTCACCCTCCATGAGTGCAGAAAAGCTCCTCATCTTGGCCTCTGGTTCACTAGATCCCTGCCTTCCTGCACTATTCCTGCTTTCAAGTCTACCAGATTCCCTGTCCAGAGACCACTGAGATTTACTGCTTTCTGCATACTCTGGCTGTGAGGGCTGATACCCAGCAGATCGATATCGCCCTCGCCTCACTTCTTCAGTGTAGAACTCCTTCAACGGATCTTTTTCTGGGTATGGCCTTCTGAAAGGAGGAGCCTCTTTAGGGTAATACTCTGCATGTGGCGCTGGACCACGGTGCTTCTCCTCCCTAGAATCATAGTTGTGAGCACCACCTGGCTTGAGTGCAGCTGTTATAAGTGGATCTTCAACAAATTCATCTTCATAGTCCCTACGATAATCACTATCCATATTCTGTCGCCTGTACATATCACTTTCCCTGTAATCTGTCCTCTGCAGCTCCTCTTCTGTGCGGCCTGTGTTCA